>JBBPMV010000800.1:0-11623 GCA_038090495.1 Heimioporus retisporus | reverse complement strand
TTTGGCTGGCTGGGTTCAGGCAGAGCTGCAGCCTCCGTTGAAAGTGAGCTAGAATGTTCCATAAGACAGTAGGGAGTAGTGTTGGACCTGGGGGGCCTTCATGGACGCCTTTTAACCATCCAGGGCTCCCCTACGCCCCATGGCCAGCTTCTCAGCCCCTTGATGAGACCAACTTAATGGACATAGAGTGAACACATGTATTCTCAGAGCCAGACGCCCAAGATAACAATGATAGCTGAACGACGAATCATGTCCAGCGAGACCCTCTCTCTTCGACTTCAAAAGGTAACCTTGAAGCCATTGGCAGGTCTTGTGACTGCGGGTGAAAGATGAGGCTTTGAAAGTGCGCCTTCGGCAGTGCCATGGCATCAACACGAAGACGACATAACCCTGATCTCATGAGCGTTGTAAATGAGGACGTATCTTTCATATGGATGCAGATTCGAATCACATTTCTGGTACTTCCTCCTGTTCAGTAACTCTTCCCAGAACGCTTTGCGAGGTGTTCATTGACCCCCGAAGTAACGATAAATCTACGTCGACGGTGAATTTCGTGGAGGCCGAAAGGATTGCCAAGGCGTCTGATAGGGTTGGCATGGACCCCGGCTTGCGAGTGTTTGTGAATCACCAGACCAAGTACTGGCGCCAACTTGATCAGAATCTGCTCGTTATGCAAATTAATGAAACTCAAGTTCCTGAGAAATTGGAAATAGCAACACCGCCTTTTTATTACACAACTTTTCCTAAACTTCACCACTGGTGGCAGGCACGCTGAATGTTCTACAAGAACACTAGGGACCAAACCCAGCGAATTCTGTTGCGGTGACTTTCAGGATATTTAAAGCCCTATTCCAGGGCCGAAAAAGTATTGAGGCAATTTGAGGTTGTCTGTCGTTCACTTTGGGTACATGGGAGTGTGACAATCTGGTCCTGGTCACTATGCAACCCAACCATCAAAGTACGGCCACTAAGCCTGCTTTGAAGCTTAGTCCGGTAATATCCTCAAATACTTCACGATATGACTATTCGGGCCGGCGAGTATATTTAATGCCCCGTAGACCAGATGGCTGATGCTCTTCTCAGTATCGAACCTTGTTCATTGCATATCGCTCGGGGACCGACCTCGTATAGAATCAGGTGAGTGTGAGCGTAGAGCTGTAAATTTCCACTTGACGCCTTCGAAAAAGGGCGACTCCAACCTTGAAGTGGTCGTGCTTCATACATCCAGAGGGACAGCCATACTTCGTGCTAGGCGACGAATTCGATTTCACGGTCGTCACAGAGGCCTACATCGACGACTCACAAGTCGAAACCTGGATATTGGATTATGCAAGTCTAGCAAACAGGGAATTATGTGACCAAAATATCAAAGTTCCCTCCCGATGCGAGTTGTTCTTAGAGCTGGCTTACGACCGCTCGTGTTGCAATTACTATTTTATTGACCACGTCGCGAAGGAGCTGTTCTGGCTAGAGGATGTATGTGCGGAACTGCTTGGGATTCCACCCGCAGTGTCGTACTCTCACCTCGGTGTGTTCTCTTCTGCCGCCGCATCCACCATTTCTCACACTTGGACAGAAAAGGCACTAGAAAAGCTGTATTGGATACACATCGAATACTTTCCAATGCACCACGCGTCCTACGAACAGGAATTCGGTAAATTTGTGAATGAGCTTTATGATATTATTTCGCACGGTCAAGCAGGTGAGACATGTTACCTCACCGTGCCAAGCCGGCTAACTTGCGCATAATAGACAGACTAACCTCAAGAACTTCTACTTTCCCCTATACAGCAGACACATGCACATACTTTTTGAACCTGTTGTCCAGGAAGCGAGGTAGATCTGTCATGTAATTTCCACTGGATATCCTGACGTCAAGGTGGTACATCATAGGGCAGCCCATTGATGGTTACACGCTCTGCTACGCTGGTAAGAAATTCCATTAAACCTGCTTTCCTGTCCCTGACCATGTTCAATCAGCACGTCTTGCTGGATCCATAAGTGCGTTTAGCTGATCCAAACGAAGACAGATAACTAATACGTTTCCCCAGCAAATCAAAGATTTTCGACGTTTTATGGCCAACGTCCCGCTCAGCTGGATAGGTTACAAGAAATGTGCCCTCCCAGCCCAATTGAACATAAATGGATACTGACCGCAACAGACTTGCTAATGTGGGGTATCCCTCGAAATTACATAAGTAAACTGGAAGAACTGTTTGTGAACGAACAAGTATATGCGGATCACTGGACGGACTTCATGTCCCTATGCCTTTCCGATTGGGCGGGTAGTTTATCATGGGTACGCTCATTGGCATTAGACTCGAGGATGTAATTTTTGACATTTGGGTCCAGTGCTGTCCGGTATTAATGTGAGCCAAACGGACGGTTTCTTTTATTGTGCAGTCTGAAAAAGGAAATTGCAGTGCTAGTATCTTGCTCGCAAATGTTCGCGGCGGTACTGTCTCGTTGTCAATACCATCTGTATTTTCCTGCGCAGTCAGTATCATGTCTGCATCCTGCCTCCATCTCAAGCACCAGCCACTTGCGGATTCCACTGCTACCGTCGGCGTACGTACTTTTTTTTTTGTTATGAAATGGACCTGTCCCTTACACGAACGGATTTCTAGGCATGTTACTTGCGGGCAGCCAAGTCCGATACAACAGGGTTTATCCCCTCCTCGGTTGCGTTCAGCCTTCCAAGAGCAAGTTACCTGTGGGGTCTCGGTTTCCTCATGGTGCAGTCCATCTTTGTTGTTTCCCATGTGACAAACAAACTCGTTGCACTGCTGGCGACGTGCATGATTGCTGCGTTACTGATGTTTATGTTGTGTGTGATCTACCCCGAAGAAGTGAGCGTCGAAACCATATTCCGCTCATTCATATCGCTGTACAATCCGCGGATATTTATTCTTGATGCTCGCCAAGGCGATTTGATAGCATAGTGCACACCTAACTTCACTAGTTTGCTAGGGCTTTCAGAAAACTTTGTTCTATTAAACACAATCATCTCAAAGTGCTCATGGATCTCAGCTGTTTCTGCCACTTTTTCTATCACTGAGTTAGCATTGATCCATCTCCTCAAGTCTTCCCAACACTTTGATATGTCTGTTCACCCAGTGAGTTCAGGCACAGCTTATGTTGGGCTAAACTTTCTACGTGAATTCGATTAAGGGTCTGCCAGTCGATTCTGAATACCAGTAAAGCACGTGGCAATCGCCGCGTGTCTACCCACAACGTGACCAAAGGTCCCCTTCACAATCTTGCAAGCATGTACACGCGTATTCGACTGTTTAACGCAGGACGCAGTTGTTCGCTATTCCAGGCCAACATGTACGTTCAGAATGCCTTCTAAAATGTCGTGCTAGAAAATCTCAACCGCAACTTTGCTCTTGGCACAAATTTTAATCCCAACCATGAGCTAGTACTTTGATGAACGCAAAGACACACCAGAACTACCATAACATGTGACTGATTGTCATCTGCGTATTGCAAGCTCGTCGACGATTCCAAACCACTTTCTTGGGAAAATGTGGTCATAGCGCTTGATCAGTGTTCTAATGACCTTATACAACATCCGTGTGTGGAGGCTTATCCATGAATAGATTCTCTGATAGTCATTCGTGAGCCTCTTTGTCAAAATGTAATGAACCATATAAATGTTCAGCAACGTTTCCTAGGTGGAAAATCCCTAAACTCCAACCTAGCTCCGAAGATGAGGAATACATCATCAACAAAGGAATCCGAGATTGCATCATCGGAGCGCCCGCATGAACGCGAGGGAGGTTCTACGACAGAATTTGAGGGAAGGAAAGATGCGTGTGACCCGGAGAGTAAGGGAACTCTTCAGCGGCTGCATCGGAAATACACATAATTGCTGGGGATGTGTTTCACTATGTAGTCGGAAAAGGTTGGTTTGAGATGCCGACCATCATCGCGGCATGGAGTCAGATATTTTTGTTCTAGGCTATGCGCAACCATTAAATGTTGAATGCCCACCACAATTTACAAGAAAGGGTGTCTCACTGCAGCAGAGAGCCGCAGGACATCGCCAAGTAGCCCATCATATGGTGGACAGGCTCTGAAGAGCTAGCACCTTGAACAGATGTAGTTCACTGTGGATGATGATGGCGTGGCTAAATGATATGTACCTGTTTGCCACTTTATGCTGTATTTCTGATGGGCAGCAATCCTCGATGGAATCCATTACCGCATCCATGATGGTGCTGCGTTGGTCTACGGCCACTGTGTACCAACGGCCACATTTTTGGAGGTGGTTTGTATCCCGGCATCGGCTTGGACTCCTGGATCTGGGGAGTTTCTTTCCTTTTCTTCCTCCTTATTCTCTATGCGGGTGTGCAGTCGCCGTGAAACTTAAACTTGTTACTAAACATACACACCCTTCACCTGTACAATACACCAAGATTCCTTAAAACTATCCGGCCCACGCGTCTGTCGCCCTCAGGCCAAACCCCTTACAATGTGACCTGTTTACCCTCCCGGCTAAACCCACACTGTAGCAAAAAGTATGTGAATGTCCGGCAACCGCCTTATAGGACAATAAACATGGATTGAAAATAAAATAAAAAGTATTTGCTTGATCTGCTCAACGGCAGCTGAGGGCAGCGTCTGTTGTTTCTGGCATGACTGACAACATGCCGCACATAGTGATGCCAGACCTGAAATAGTGACATAATTGCAAACTGTCTGGGATATGCGCTTACCACATCCAGCCAACCACTCGGTGGTTTCTCGAAATTTAGGGCGGTAATTGAAGTTGAAAGTGTGGTGTGTGATCAAGTATGCTTCATCACCGTCTTCCATTCCTTTCATACTGCTCGATTGAGCCGAGAGCTGAATTTATGGAAGCGACCTTTACTCGGAGGTGCCAAAATTCCGACCTGCGCCCAGTACCAAAAGGACGAACTTGTTGGATGGCAGGCAGAATGGTTTATACAATTCCATGCGGTCCGAACGTCGTGGAGGAAGTGTCACCTCGTCACTAAGTGTGACCTTCTCGGAGTTACTGACCTTTTTCCCCCTTTACACGATGTTTTGCTTGTTTTAAAAATCTTCACGCCGAAGTCACCGCTGGCATGACATACACGATTATAATTACGCTCAGGATCCCTACGTGCATTCAGGGATGCCCATGCACACGCAGTGATGAGGCTGAAGTGTTGGCTGAGGTAAGTTAAGTGGCCCAGCCACAGTCAGCATTACTCGTATGAATGATATGGCACGGCAAGGTGTTCTGACTCCTCTTGCACACAGCAACTCAATGTCACGATCTTGGCTATCGTGGTGGCAAACAATGTCACTGAAACAAAAGAAATGGATTGGCATCACCCAACTATGAGTACGACCAACAGGTTATTCATCCGTTTTCGGTCATTCTCAATCTGACACTCAAAGTTTACTCGATAATCCGGCTTCATGATATCACATCGATAAGAAGACACGAGGTGTGGGCTTGCGTCATACCAGGGACTGGAGAATTGAATATTAATGCATGGTCCACTGGCATTATTTCGGCTCCTTACTGCCATCAACACGAGGCTTCGCTCCTATTCCTTGGGCCTGGAAGACGTCACTTGTGGATGAAATGCTAGTGTTTGGCAATGGCACCGCACAGGGACCAGATACCAACAGTATCATACATTCATGTGTATCACATCTTGATCTTGGTAAGACCCTGTGGCCGCGTGCCTATACTCAATAGATGTCCTCTATCTGAGTGAGCCACAGAGCCCGTCCTCGTTGTACAACCTGTACATTGTTTGCTTTCGCGCTAAGCCCTCAACATACAGAAGTACACGCCATCGCGTACTAGTCGAAGCTGCGAGGGGCCAACGTGTGCACCTGTGCACATGTTCCGAGGATTACAATTCCAGGCTGTGGAAATTAGGAGAGCGCTCCGGGTTGTATTGACTGAAATAGGACCGGTGCAGATCCACTTTCAAATATCACTTTCGATGAAGCCACTTGAATCGAAAGATGTCCGAGCACTCCGCAGACATTTACAGCATCGTGCTTTCCACGGGCGGCAGGGCCCATTGAAGCATGCAGAACCAGACTGGTGACTTCTGGCACCCCACAGGCTGCTCGTTCTTCAATAGGCATGAATCCGTTCGAGAAGCAAATATACAGGTAAGTGTTCCGTATTTTCTCGAACACGAACACTCCTACAATCCACTCAGGATGGGTGCACAGGCGCTGGGATAACGCTATCGGCCGTGGCTCAGAAGATCACTGGTATTTCAGAATGTATGGAAAGTTCACGCGCAAGCCACATATGCCAGCCTATAGTATGATCCGACTGCCGCTCCCGGTGATCGGCCCCATGTGAAGGTTCATGTAAATGGACTTTTCCGTTCAAGTTCCTGCAACGGAATGGGAACTGCATTTTTCGATCAAGTTAGCTCTCGACTAACTGTGCTCAGTTGCCGTACCTCAGGCTTCCGCCTAGATGTTTTAGCGAGTATACCAGCAAGGGGTGTATCGTTTTGGAGAGGGCAATGCCATTTGCAGACGTCAAAAGTCCCGGCATAGGCCCCGATATCTGAACATCAGAATTTTCAAAGATCAACATTGGATGGTGCGCAGCTCACAAGCCCGAGGCCAGTGCCGTCCTGTGTTATTGTGGGTGCCCTAAGCTAACGTACCAAGATAACCCGAATCTCCTAGAAGGCAGGCCTAATGACCAATAGATGTGTAGCTATGTTTGAGGAAAGGAGGTCGGTGATCATCATATTATTCCCCCAGGAAGTCAAGAAGTAAAGTCAAGTGTGTTCGACCGATCGAAGTTTAACTTTGTCGGGAAATTTTTTTCAAGCTGTACCACGGGTAGCAGCGAGATGTTGATAATATACTTGAAGCAACCGCCATGAAACAAATTTATGTAACATCTCCGTTCTTTTCTAACCCCTTGGGTGTATGGTAGATATGTATTGCATAAATGTAAGGTAGGTTACATGTCAAACATTGATATAAAGGAGCATGGGTGTTATAAAGATTTCCAACCTATTAATTTGGGTAGACGCGCGTTACGGCACCCGAGGACGTGGCTTAAACCATCCCCCAACGAATGGAGTGACGGAGTTGGCTTACAGCAATTGTCTTGATGAACCGATCATCCTTGGATCGGCTTGATCTCTAATATGCTGCTTTGACCGGATTTGTGGTCAAACTTCCTCAACAACGCACTGGATAAAACGATCGGAATTTACAGCGGGAATCACAGTGAGGCGTAGAGACACAGGCATCCACAGGGTTAAGCTACGATTACAAAGTAGACAAGGAATGTTTAAGAGACTTTCTCAAATATCTACTTTTTCACAGCGTACTTTGGGCCGCCAGCAGGTCTTTAAAATGAAGATGAATCCAAGCCGTAAAGCATAATGGGAAGTCACTGACTGATAGTTTGAGTTTGAGTCGGTTCGAATGCCGTTTGGACCTTGTGGTGCAGGCCTAGGTCTAGAGATGGTGCAGGCGCAGTCAAGCAAAACGTCTATAGGATGTAATGTGAAGTAAAGAGATACCTGGCAGACTGAGCTGCAGCTATACTATTGGACGGCACTCCCCGCGGAACTAATCCGTCGCTGACGAGAAAAATGGATTAATTCATTGCTTGAAACTGGGACAAGAGCAACGCACCTTTCTTCTTGGGCAGAATCCACAGGCGACTTCGGAGAGTAGCCATCGTCATCGTCGTCCGGCGTTGATTCACTGACCAGGATGGTTAAGGCCTGCCAGCCAAGCTAAGATTCTGCATAAACTCACCCAGACTGTCTGTACTCTGGAAGATCTGAAGGTGCCATCGGGAGTAAGTCAGAATGTTCGAATAGATGATCAGATGCGGCAGTGGGTGATGGACGAAGTCTGGGAAGTCCAAACACGCTTTAAAAGTAGCTCATGCCTGCGCCCTCGTGACCAAAGTTCCAGTTCGTTGATAGAACTCAGCGGGCGTAGAGCGAGCACATGCCCTTCTCACAGACGCTGAAGATAACAATGATAGCTGAGCGACGAATCATGTTCGGGATGACCCTCGAGTCTCACTTACTTCAGAAGTGAAGTTCCTGAGTCTGTGCCAGTGATTGGGGCGATATTTCCTAATAGGTTTCAAACCGGGGCAATGTTTCCTGAGTGTCGAGACCTACCCTGTTTCCGGCAGACTCTTCCTTTCAGTCGCCTCGCAGCTTGGCTATTCAAGGGCTCCTGGGAGTTTATGTATGTAATTCAAGATGCCGGCCACCACGGCTTCCAACGGAACATCAGATTGCCAACCCGCCATTAATAGTACTCCGGTGCACCGCCACCTGAGAACATGTACAGGATCCGATGCTGTGAAATCTCTCGACTAAAGGCGTGGCCGGTACGCCAGTGATGGACACAAGAGTCGCGAGGCACTGCTACTTATTAAAGGCATGCATCTTACAAGTAGCATGTAACTACAAGAGCCCATCATCATCATGCAGACGACTACCGCTGGCAACAACATCCTAGGCCGGAATTGCGAGGATGAACTTGCCTCCTTGCGACTGAATCCTGTCATCTCCTCAAACACTTCGCGATATGATTATTCGGGTCGGTGGGTGGTATTTCTAGCGCTCTGCGGGCCAAATTGTTGACACCCTTCTCAGTATCGAGCCTTGTTCAATGCCTATCGCCCCAGGACCGGCCACACATAGAATCAGGCGAGTATGAACGTAGAGCTGCAAATTTCCATCTGACATCTTCGAAACAAGAACGACGCCAACATCGAAGTGGTTGCGTTTCGTGCATCCAGAGGGACAGCCATACTTCGTGCTAAACGACAGATTTGATTTCGCAGTCGTCACAGAGGCCTACGTCGACGACATACATATCGAGACTCGGATAATGGATTATTCAAATCTAGCAGACAGGGGATTACATGACCAAAATATCAAAATTCCTCCCGGATGCGAGTTGTTCTTGGAACTGGCTCAAGATCACTCGTGCTGCAATTATTATTTTATTAGTCACGTCGCAAAGGAGTTGTTCTGGCTAGAGGAAGTATGTGCGGAACCGCTCGGGATTCCACCTGCAGTGTCATACTCTCATCTCGGTGTGTTCTGTCCTGCCGCCGCATCCACCGTTTCTCACACTTGGACAGAAAAGGCACTGGAAAGGCTGTATTGGATACACATTGAATACTTTCCAATGCACCACGCATCCCACGAACAGGAATTCGGTAAATTTGTGAGTGAGCTTTACGATATTATTTCGCATGGCCAAGCAGGTATGACACGTCACTCCGCCATGCCAAGCCGGCTAACCTGCGAACGACAGATAGGCTTACCTCAAGGACTTCGACGTTTCCCTATACCGCAGAGACATGCACATACTTTTTGAACTTGTTGGCTAGGAAGCGAGGTGGGTCCATTATACAATTCTCACTAAATATCCTAATGTCATGGTGGTGCGTCATAGGACAGCCCGTCGATGGTTACACGCTCTGCTACGCTGGTAAGAAATTCCGTTAAACTTGTTTTCGTGTTCCTGACAGTGCTCAAAAAGCACGTCTTGCTGGGTCCATAAGTGCGTTTAGCTGATTCAAACGAATACAGGTCACTAATACGTTTCCCAGCAAATCAAAGATTTTCGACATTTTATGGCCAGCGTCCCGCTCAGCTGGATAGACTACAAGAAATGTGCCCTGCCAACCCAATTGAACATAAATGGATGCTAAACACGGCAAATTTACTGATGTGGGGTATCCCTCAAAACTACATAAGCAAATTAGAAGAATTATTTGTGAATGAACAAGTATATGCAGATCACTGGACAAACTTTGTATCCTCGTGCCTTTCTGATTGGGTGGGCAGTTTATCATGGGTACGCTGGTACTGTTGGATTCGAGGGGGACATTTTTGACATTTGAACCCAGTGCTGTCCAGTATTGATGTGAGTTAAACTGACGGTTTCTTTTGTCATGCAGTCTGAAAAAGGAAATCGTAGTGCCAGTGTCTTGCTCGCAAATGTTCGCGGCGGTACCGTCTCGTTGTCAATACCGTCGGTACTTTCCTGCGCAGTCAGCATCACATCCGCGTCCTGCCTCCATCTCAGGCACCAGCCACTTGCGGATTCCACTGCTACCGTCGGCGTATGTTCAATTTTGATTGTTATGGAATGGAACCGCGCCTTACGGGATCTGCTTTGCAGGCCTGTTACCTGCGCGCAGCCAGGTCCGACACCACAGGGTTTATCCGTTCATCGGTCGCATTCAGCCTTCCAAGAGCAAGTTACCTATGGGGCCTCGGCTTCCTCACCGCGCAATGTATCTTCGTAGCGTCCCACGCGACGAGCAGGCTCGTCGCACTGCTCGCGGCGTGCGCGATCGCCTCATTGCTGATGTTCGTGATGTGTGTGATCTACCCCGAAGAGGCAAACGTGAACACCATGTTCCGCTCGCTCGTGTCGATGTGCAATCCACGTATTTATGATCCAGAAACTCGTCAAGGCGAGTCTATCGTGTAGTATCTCCGCTAGGGAGAATTTTGAACGGACGCCGTTCCTCCACAATCATTTTATCCGCTCAACCGGATGACATCGGATCGCTTTCACGATACGTAGCATAGGTTCCTTTTCTCCACACATATATTTATTACTTGGGTTTCGTAGCTTGTTACTTGGGATGTATGCGAACACTAGTAATGTATATCAACGTTCACAGTAATTGGTTTATCCCTAATTTCACACTTTCGGCGAGAATTTTGATCGAGAGTGCGCTGGTAGCGCGCGGTGATCATGTCGACAAAGTCCTGGGACCCGATCCTTTTCCGGGTTCTGCATGCCAAAATGCGCCAGGAGAACGGATGCGGCAGTCCCATTGGCGGGATACGGCTCGGGGCGATCCCATCATGAAACGTTCGACAAGAATTTATGATTGTCACGTCGCGGCACGTGGAACCATGTGGTCGATGATCGAAACGGTACAGCCCCTTGGCGAATGCCGCGCCGAAGCGAGTAAATGTTATTCGCGGTTCCGTTGCATATTTGCAAAACTGTCTGCAATCACAGCCACCATGCCATCAGCGTATGGAATGGAAACGAATCTATAATCTGTTTTTGGGAATATATGGTCAATCGGAACATGGAATTGTCCAAGAATGGGTTCTGTGAAACGTGTGGAACTGCCTCAAAAAATGTATATGAGCAAGAAGGTCGAATGTAAGCTAAGGGATAACAACGCAAATCAATATGGGTCGAGAAGAAATGAAAGGACGAAAATCAGGGTCCGCTAAGACTAATCTCACTTCTGTTCGAAGGTGTGCGCGCGGAAAGTGGTAATGGAGGAATGAGGTGGTTGATGTGGTTGACGTGATTGACGTGGTTGGTCGTATTCGTCTCAATGCTCTCCTTGACACGCGCTTCACGTGCATGGGCTTGTCGCACGTAGGCGTAGCGCTGGAAGTGGTTGAGAGCTTGGAGGAATATCACACCCACCTGTTGACGAGCAGTAATTAAACAAGCGCACGATTACAAATGCGCGTGGACTTGCCGGATATGCTCGCAACTCGTTGAAAATATCCACCGTTGCTTCTCGCACAGACTCTTGCTGATGAAACAAGCAAAAGCTCAGTGGTTGCAATCCTCCGACATG
>JBBPMV010000799.1:0-11633 GCA_038090495.1 Heimioporus retisporus | reverse complement strand
AAAGTTGCTCCAATGCCGAAAAGAGGGCTATCGAGTCGAGAATCAGAGGCTTATTCCCTCGCGAGCTCAAAGTTCCAACAGACACACCTTCAAAGGACGGTTGGCCGCACGAATGGAAGCCATTCAATCGTCCATTATAGGTATGCATCTCTTGAGTTAACCTGGTAGTGTTACTGATGTCGCAACGTAGAATTATACTAATATTCATACATTGAATCCTCGAGGCTGATAAATAGTGGAAGTAATTTGGTACATTTAAAAAATCTTGTGCGTTGAATTATGATGTCGGACTTTGGCTGGAGTCCTTGTTTCACCCACATATGTGGTATCTTTTTTCTATTCCATCGCAATCCTTGTCTTTATGGTACTCCTGATTCTGGCACTAGTCCTGCTTGCTTACTCACCTCTTTGCCTTTGTATATTATCAATGTTCATGCATACCTGTTACAAGCGTTCTGATCGGATCTAGGTTAACAATAGAGAGGAGTAAACTACATTTGCTGATGACTGCTCATCATTTGTTGGCGAGAAAACTATCAATACATCTTCTTTTTGGCAAACTCTGGATAAAGCAGTGTATAGCTGTCCATGTGCAAAAGGGTCAATTCAAAGATCAGCAACACTGCGATCAAGTGTGAGTCCTTGACAGCTATTAAAAGTAGCAGCATAGGCTGGTCACAAGGGGAACTGCCTTCAAGTCACAGTCCAGTTAGAACCAGCAGGAGTGAATTGAAAAGATATTCTTGGTATGCATGCAATGTCAGGTCGGTCAGGGAACTGCACTTCAATGAATCAGTGGTGGATGGCAGTGATGCGGACCTTTGCATTGTGTACCAATCCTTTCTCAACACATAGGTTACGTTGCAGGGTGCATATTGCATTAATCTTCAGACTGAGCATATGGGGAGGCACACCAGGGTGGTTGAGAAGGGCAAGATATTCAGGTGTTTGCTCTGGAGAATGCCATGTTATCTGGTCAGCCTCTTTGAGTCCATTGGAGCTGAAGCAATAGTCTGTTGCTAATGTTGAGCATGATGTGAATGAATGATTGGACATGAGCATACAGTACTCTCCAGGCAGGCGATCCAATACTCTGCAGTTGAACTCATCAACGAGAGCATTACAGGAAGATAGGAAAGCACGTTCAAGGCAAGCAGCAGGGTCATCAAGCACTTCATGGGGAAACAGGAATTCAAGTGCATCATTGATGTCAGTGGTGGTGGCAAGCCATGAAAGGTCAACTCTACAGCCAGAATGATCATTTCCAATTGCATCAACAAGATGGGTGAATGATAAATCAGAATGAAAGCGAATGGGTGTGTGAAGAGTGTGGACACGCATGGTTTGCCACAAAGGAGAGACTTTGATGGAAGCAGCAAGGGTGGCAAATTCACCAGCACCAGCAACAACAGGAGCTACTTGATTAAAATTTCCCCCACCAACAAACAGTTTGCCTCCAAAGGGTAAATGAAAGACCTGCATGACCTGGCAGCATAACCTATGGACACTTTCCCAAGGAGCTTTATTTGACATTGGAAGTTCATCCCAGAAGATGGCAGCTGCTTGATGAATAAGGTCTGCATGTGCAGAGTTGAGAGGCACATTGCATTGCAGATCAACATTGTTGTCACTGATTGGAATGTGAAAGAGGCAATGAGCAGTAAGGCCACGTTGAAATGCAATTGCAGAAAGAGCACTGGTGCCCACCACAAGGACAATGTGGTTTTCAGCACAAAAGGAGGTTATCAAAGTTTTCAGCAAAAAAGTATTTCCTCGACCAGCACGACCATCAATGAAGTTCAAGATGGTGGCAGGATTATGATCAAAGAGGCTGTTGTGGATTGCATCATAGATGTTTCATTGTTCTGAGTTTAGTTGGGAAAGATACCTATGCAACGAATCATTCAGAGTAGCATGGTTTTGATGAAGATAGATGATCTCTTCTTCAACTTCCCTTGTTCGCTCAACAGGAGTAGGAAGGCCATAATGCCTGATCTGTTTGTTGGATCGACGCAAGAGGTGTGCAATATTGCTAAGAGAATGTTCATAGCCAAGTTCATCATTCTGCAGATGAAGAGTGTGGTCAATGCTCATAGGAGCACAAAAGAAATTCCAAAGAGGAAGAGCAGGCCATCTTTCCAGGATGAGTAAGTAGAACAGAAATCGCAACTGGGAAGGGGTGTGGTGGGAGTCAACAGCCTCTTGCAATGCAAAATGAGCTTCATTTTCATTGTCAAATAAGCCACAATGACATGCAGCTTCTTGAAAAGTGTTGTATTTGACATTGTGGACAGTGCAGAGATCATCAAAGGAGCAGGCCGGTTTGATATGCAATAGACAGCGAAGGTAGAACAACTCCCCAGTCATTGGAGGAACAGGTTGGATGCGAGTAACTTTTTGTGTGCAGGTCCGCCTGCAGGCAACATATTGAACAACACCTGGAACAGCACACTCGATGAATTCATCATCGCAAAGAACACGTGTAGGGTTGTATTTAAGAAAGGTGAATTGTTGATAGTATTCTTCATAAAGTAAGTCAGCTAGTGTGTTTGAATGCAAGAAGTATCACTCAAGTTGGGAGGCATAAGATTGGTTGCCATGGTGCTGACGGAATTGGGGCAAGTTTTGACCTGGTAAATGCACAGATAGCATTTGAACAGCAGGCTCTTTGCAAGTGATATCAAAACCCAATATTCTCCAGGCACATTCAGGTGCAGACAGGTAGCGTGCCTTCACATAATTGTTTGCTTCATTTTGAGGCTCATTTTGTTCTCCATCATCAGGCTGATCAGCAACGTGGAAGAAGGTAAGATCTGGACCTTTGTAAAGGTACTTGTAGAGATAACTAAAGACCTTTGCTGTGAAAGCAACCTCAAAATGAAAGTGACAATCAGCAACATGAAGTAATGCTGGGCAATGAGGTACAACCCAGGCATCAGTTGTTTCTCGTCTTTGCCATTGGATACATCCAAATTCATCAATGGAAGTGGTAGGACAAACAGCTTGAGGAAATCCATAGATGCATCGTCCATTTTGGTTGCATCGGCTTCCAGAGTGAGATAGATGATTAGTGTGATGCAGCATGTACTTCTCAACTTTCTCCTTCAACACAGGATTGTGACGTGGAATCTCAGCACTGATTATGGAGTCCAATACCTCAAATGGAGGTTGAGGGTCAACCTTGAGCAAGATGTGATGAGTCAAGATGCACATTGTGAGTTCCACATGCCTTGAATATGATGTGAGCATGAGGAAATCCTCGCTTTTGAAACTCAATAACACGTATGAGGTACACCACATGCCCAAAATGATTACACAGAACAAACATGACCTTCTCAAGGCAAGACTTGAATACTTGAGCAACAGCAACAGGTTGGTCACTGGCAGATTGACCTGGCAAGAGGATTGCTTTGATTTCAGGCCAGTTGTTACGGTTGTCCTTCCCTCTTCATACGCTCTCCTCTTTACTCCGCTTACACATCTTTCACTTTGATAAAGTGCCTCATGCACACCTTTAGGCTGTCTTGTCTTTCTTTTCCGATGCTGCGCATCTTTACTCATTCTTGCTTATCTGACGCTGACGCATCCTCTGTTTACCCATTCTTGCTTACTTGACGTTGACGCGTCCTTTGTTCTTTTGCATTCCATGACATTCTATGCTTACGCGTCATGAGGTATATAGTCCATTCGTTTACAACGATGTACTCTATTCTCGATCTGCGCAATCTAGCGTACTCTTGAGTCATCCTCAGTCTCTCAGTCCCTCAGTCCCTTAGTCCCTAGTCCACCTCTTTGGCGTGGTCCTTCGTCCCTTCGTCCCTTCGAGCTGAGTTGTATCTCTTCGTGAGTGTCCTGCTTGTTGGTAAGTCATTCGACATAGTCTTGATCCACTTGAGATACGCTCTGCGTAACACCAGTCAGGATTGAAGGTCATTGTACAAAAGAAAGAGGGTGGACCAAATGTCTTTCCCAAAGCCATGGCATCAGCAGCATGTTCAGATGTCCAAGCCCTTGAGCCAAGGAAACTGGCAGGGAGTCTGATGGCTTGATGGACTTCTTCATCTTGATCTTCATCAGCCTCTAATTGCTCCTGAACCTCATTGTTCTGAAAACAACGCTCTCGCACAATGTATGCAAGCCGTTGTTCCTCAACACGGGAGTACATATCCACTAAGTATTCACAGCAGAGCTGGCCAAAAACAGAGAAGCGTTCATCATCATTTGCTAAGAGATGTGCCCTGTACCATCGTAACTGGGATAAAGCAGGGATTCCAGGAACTTGTTCTTGTCCCCATCCAATCTCACCCTTGGGAAAAAATAGGACATAGTGGAGTGGTTCATAGTGATGGGAGAGTATATTGATGAACTCAGGCCGTTGGTGGCCTTGTCTCCTAATGACAACAGAGCATGGATTGACAGCAGTTGAATTAGAAGCATGCATGACTCCAGCAAATTCATGATTGGAGGTAAAGTCTCGCATCTCCAGCATTCGGCGATGATGACAGGAAGTGGAGCGAAAGTGGTCAAGATTATGAACATATGGATTGACATCCCGTAGGTTGTCAGATATTGCTTGAACCACAAAGCTGTGTGTCCCAAATTGAGATGCTTGCTGAGTATGAAGTGCTTCATCATACAGGAACCAATGGATGGAGTGATTGGAATACTTGGTGTCTCACATAAGGTGATATGTTCTGCCAGTAATAGCAACAGCAGGTGGATCAGCATCAGGACCACAGGCAAATTCTTGAAAGTGACCAGTGACACCAATGCCAGCGAACGTGAATAGATTGTTTATGGTTCGACAGTGTTCAGAGAGATGGCGAGCATTCAGGGGATCAGCAAGAAGGTTTTGCAGGCAAGGGGGCAAGGGGAGCAACATTGGCAAAGCAAGACTTCCATTTGCACAGCAGAAAGAACTGGCCTCAGTTGACAGGAGCAGAGCATTGCAAAGCTGACATTGCCGATCCCATGTAGCAGGTTGAATAGGCTGAGGAGGCCTGAGGAGCAAAACTGTCCACCAAGGCTGAAAGTCATGGTTTCCTTCATAGGAGGCTTCAGCATGCTGGGTCATATCTGAGCTCCTACCATTTGCTGTACATCTAAAAGTGCACACCTGCTGCACTTGCAGTTGTTGCCTTCGCTCCTGCTGGCGTTCACACTGTCGCTCAGGTGATGATGGCATGTGGCAGAGAAAGAATGTGGCAAAATTACAAAGCAGGAGATGTACAGAACAGAGAAATGCAAAGCGTACACAAAGTTATACACATGAATGCTACTCGACATGCTGCTGTGCAGAGGTGGAGGCGATGGGAGATTCAGCATCAGCTTCATCATGTTTAGTTTTTTTCCTTTTTCCCTTGCTCCAATCATACTTTGTACTCTTAACGATGGGCGCATGCTCATTGGATGTGATAACAGATTCTGACGGACCAAACGTGATGTCCTTCACATCGATGAGACAGCGGGCACCCACAAAACCCCTCATGGAACCAAGAACAATGACATGTTTACCAACACCCAGTAAAGGGGTCTTTATGAAGTGTTGATGAGCGACTGAATAAACACAGTGCAACCGGATGAGCTGCTGATTTGTTGCAGCATACTGAGAGATATTGACATCAAAGGCCTTGTGTTGATCTTCAACACGGCAGACCTTCCCAGCCACGAAGAAGATTGGTGGAGGCATCTGACCTCCGTCTTCATCAAGCACCGGAGGTGCAGGTACAAAATCCTTGCACACTTAATCAATGCAACTGGCGCACGAGAATGAAAGGTAATGTGCACACCTCATTTGCATACAACTTGAGACGCGGAGGAAATTCCTCAGGACTTCCACTGATGGTCGTGCAAGTGATGGCATGTGCAACACCACTGTATAGGCCATCATTGAGCAGTGCTGGATTACCTCCAAATGTGAAGAAATCAACAGCGAGATCCGAGCTTTGAAGAGGAAGCACACCATCATGCTTCCAGAACGTCTTCTTGGGTGCAAAGTTGAATGAGCGCCCATTAGAAACGCCAACGACACCATGAAAGTGGCATGCGCTCACCATCGTAGCTCAACAGTAAGAGGGAATGACACAATGAGGGACAGCAAAACTCACATGCAGCAGAGAAAAAAAAACTCACCATCAGATTTGCAAAACAGCCGAATGCACGTGAATGAGCAATTTGAAAATGATTGTCACGATCTGCAGCATATCCAGTCCATCAGTATAAAGCACAAGTGAGGGAGTGCTCACCATACACGTCACATGCAAGCTGGACGAACGCCAACACGGCCATTGGCTTTCGAAGCACACGCTTCAAGCATCATCACTCATCGATGTGACACAGAATGCGATGGCGCAAGATGGTGGTGGCACACGATGGAGGATGACTAACGATTGGTAATGCACAACTGAAGGGCAGGTCAGCGATTGAAAAAATCTGATAAAGAGGAACGCACTGCAAGCGTGTGCAGTGTGAGCGAACAACAATCAAATGCTCACTGAATGGCAGACGGCCTCGCGTGATTGAAAAAAAGAAAGGCCAAAAACCAAGAGCTCACCATGGAAGCTGTTGCGCATATTGCTGGACAGCATATGCGCACACTGACAGGGAGCGCAACGGAGCGCATGGGGTGAACAGGGAGCCGCGTCCGTATTGAGGATGCCGAATGATCGGCCGAGCGACTGCAGTGTCAGCGAACAACAATGAGATGGTGAGCGAACGCCTGACGCCCTTGTGCGATTGAAAACAATGGCGGAAAACCGAGTGCTCACCATGAATGCAGTCGTGCAGACCACTGAACGGCATACGCGTGTACGTGCGCACAGACCGAGCTTAGAGAGCTCAACAGAGCGATCAGGGTGAAGGGGGAGCCGATGCTGAACGATTGGCCGAGTGACCGAGCAACCGGTGTGCACCACACGTGCCACCTTCCGTGTTGGGCGTGATGATGTGGGGGACAATCAGCTGTGAAATGGTGCATAATATATTAGATGGGATATCTCAAATCACTGCAAGTTGCCTGAAGCACATTTGGCTTGCTTCTCTTGTACTGATCACTTACTTCTGCTGTGCTATGGCTTCTTTGCAGGTTCCTCAACCAACCCTGTTGCTGTCATCAGGCCTTTGTACTATCATTGCATCAGATCTGCTTCATTCTAGATAGCTCCTAGCATCATGTTGCTTCCATTGGGCTTAATCTTTGTTGTGCAGGTCCCAGTGCCTGATGAGTAAGGTAGTGCTGTCAGTATTCCATTGACTCACAGGTAGGCAATCAAGTGGACATACTGGGCAAGCTCCAAACCTGTCAGAAATGTCCAGAAGCAACATAACAATTGATATAAGTAGATGATTCTATTCTATGTGTGGAGATTCAAGTTGGTCATAGAGTAAGCTTCTTTGGCCCAGAGAACTTGAGCTGTCAAATGCAGAGCTTCTTGAAATGAAGTGCAGCCTTCTGATGGTCCAATCCAGTTTCCATACTAAATACTAGGTTGTCAAGCACAATATATGGATTGGCCCCATCATGGAGCTCAGATATTCACACTATGCCCCCCACTCTGTCCAATGTTTCCTCCTCAATCACACTATGCCTTCAGTGCATCCAACAAGTTTCAAAAATTGTCTTCTCCCTTCAAGACCATGCTAGGTGGCCACTTGACAGAGATGATCTCCACCACCTGAGCTGCTTTGCAGCCATGGTCTGGGGCAACCCCACATCCATTGTACAGCAACATGCTGGAGGTTTTGATTATATCAACCTTGGCAAGTACTTTGATGTTTTTGCAGCACTTGTTACGCAGGGCGTACCTCGAGTGGGTCGAGACTGTGTCAGGAACTTACCAACGAGCAGGACACTCATGAAGAGGTACAACTCAGCTCGAAGGGACGAAGAGACGAAGGACCATGCCAAAGAGGTGGACTAGGGACTAAGGGACTGAGGGACTGAGGGACTGAGAGATGACTCAAGAGTACGCTAGATTGCGCAGATCGAGAATAGAGTACATCGTTGTAAACGAATGGACTATATACCCAGCGACGCGTAAGCATAGAATGTCATGGAAAGAGAAAGAACAAAGGACGCGTCAGCGTCAAGTAAGCAGAAATGAGTAAAGATGCGTAGCATCGAAAGAACAACCAGTCACAAAGGTGTGCATGAAGCACTCTATCGAAGTAGAAAGAAAAGGGAAAAAAGGAGTATACGTGCGGGAATAAGGATGACTGTAACATTACCCCCCAACTAAGCCTTGAAGGCCCTGTCCTCAAGATCGATCCTAGTCTGTCAAAGGAGGGGGAGGGAAAGATGCCGCAAATGCCTGAGAAGGAGTGGAATTTTCAAACGGACAGTCGGAAAAGATATGTCCAGCCTCATCGCATCGAGAGCAGGTGCGAGTAGGGCAGAAACGATCAGAATGACCCCAACGGGAACAGGCGGCACACTGAGTTGTGAAACAGAGATGGGTAGGATGTCCAGGGGTGTAGATGCGACAAGATGAGCAGTGGTATTCGGAACAGTTCTCCCGATAATGTCCAGAGCAATGGCAATGATAGCAAAGGGTAGAGGCTGTCGCGGGGGAACGAGTGATAGGGGAGGTGAGGGTCTGGACAGCAGAGGAAAGAATGCGTCTGCCGGTGGAGCTGCGGAAGAACTGGATGTGTTCGCAATTAAGGGAGAGGACATTTTGGTCGACGATGAACCCATCAGAGCAGAAGGAGGGGTCATTGATCTGGTCGTGGGGAATGAGCTGGACGGATGAGAGACGAGAGGCGAGTGGTAGAGAAGAGACAGGAGCGGGAGGGGGAACAGGTAGGGGAGAAGAAGCAGTCGAGAGGAAAGTGGAAGAAGCAACAGTGGGAATTGTTACGCAGAGCGTACCTCAAGTGGATCAAGACTATGTCGAAAGACTTACCAACGAGCAGGACACTCACGAAGAGGTACAACTCAGCTCGAAGGGACAAAGGGACGAAGGACCACGCCGAAGAGGCGGACTAGGGACTGAGGGACTGAGGGACTGAGGGACTGAGGGTGACTCAAGAATACGCTAGATTGCGCAGATCGAGAATAGAGTACATCGTGTAAACGAATGGACTATATATCTAACGACGCGTAAGCGTAGAATATCATGGAAAGAGATAGAACAAAGGACGCGTCAGCGTCAAGTAAGCGAGAATGAGTAAAGATGCGCAGCATCGGAAAGAAAGGTAAGCGAGAATGAGTAAAGATGCGCAGCATCGGAAAGAAAGGTGAGAACAAACACAAAGGTGTGCACGAGCACTCTATCGAAAGAGAAAAGGGGATACGTGGAATAAGGAAGAGAGGATGTGAGCGAAAGAGACAACCGTAAGGAGACAACCGTAACAGGAATGGAGGTAATGGAATTTACATATCTGTCCTGTGCATCACGAGGAAGAGAGAGATAAATGCGGCGAAAAGTAGGATAAAGGGTAGCAGGATCAAGTCGTTCAACAAAGCCATGGAAACCGTGAAGATGAAGGATGGAAAGAATACGATCAGGAAGACGACCAATCAGAAGACGAAGGGGAAGTCCAAAAGCTGCAGGAAGATCAGAAGGGGCAGCTTGGAAGTGGTATGATTGTACTTTAGAAACATCAAGGAATAGGTGTACGAGTTCCTGGGAGATCTTGTCTTCCTCGTAAAGGGGGTCAGTCTCGAGGGTGTGGACGAGGGTAGGATCGGCGAGGATGGCGGCGTAGAGGGTGTAAACGGCGGAGGTGGGTAAAAATGCCGGCTGTACATGTCTGGAACGTAAAGGAGAGGAGATGGAGAGTGGAGATGAAGAGGGAGATGAGGAATAGGCGGACATCGCGAAGGAGGCGAAGGATAGGGAGTACGAAGAGGTTTACAAAGAGGGAGAAATAGAAAATGACCAAGATCATACAACGAGATTTAATAGTTTTTTGTGTGAACGGGGCAATCGTTAAAACGGCAGAAGTATTCGTGTTCAAGGAAATGAGAAGAAGATAAAGTGGGATGGAGAAGAAGAAACCAACGTCGAGCTTTAGCGCGGGGGGGAGAATAATTGGGAGTATGCAAGTTCGATGGGGATTGGGTCCATGCTATCGTAGGGAATGAGTTCGTTTATAATCTAAAAGGATGTCCTTGGCGTGACGGAGATTACTTTCTGGTTCCCAGGTGTTTTCTGCTGTGGAATACCCTTTCCATGCGGTCAGGTACTGATAACGGCCAGGGGAACCCTTGTGTGAGAGAATGCCGTCTACTTTATATTCCTCTTCTCCGTCGATGACGTCAGGAGGTGGAGTGGGAAATGATGGTCCATGTGTTTCTGTGGAGCGAAAGGGGGAGAGAAGGGTGGCGTGGAAGACATTGTGAATTTTCCATGTGGGAGGAAGGCGGAGGCGATAAGTTAGAGGAGATAGTACCTGAGAAATCTCGAAGGGACCCAGCCGTTTGGGTGCGAGTTTCTTAGAAGGGTAGGGGATGCGGAGGTTGGTGGTATCTAACCATACCTTATCGCCGACTTTCCAGGGGGAGAACTTTCGGGTGCAATGTTGGGTCATGAGGCGTCATGCCGATTCATGTGCTGCCAGGGCTTCCTTTCAGGATTCTTCCAGGGCAGCGAGGCGGGAGGAGAGAGCAGGGATGAAGGTTTTTCCGAGAGGAGGGTAAGCACGAGGGTTGTATCCTAACATGAGAGAGAAGGGGGAGGTTTTCGTGGAAGAATGGGGGGAGGAGTTGTGGTGGAATTCTGCAGAGGAGATAAACGAGGACCAGGAATGGGGTTGATTTCCACAGAAGATGCGAAGATATGTTTCGATTTCCTGGTTGGTGCGTTCGGTCTGACCATCGGTCTGAGGGTGATACGCAGTGGATAATCGAATGTCGTAATGGAGGAGGCGAGCTAGTTCCCTGGCAAAGGCAGATGCGAATTGAGGGCCACGATCAGAGATAATGGAGTCGTGTAGGCCAAAGCGTTTAAAAATGTTGTTATAGAACAGGAGGGCTACCCCAGCTGCGTCAATGGTTTTTAAACAAGGCATAAGAATTACCCCCTTCGAAAGGCCGTGGTCAACCACGACCAACAGAGAATCGAAGCCAGAGGAGAGAGGAAGGTCAGTGATGAGGTCCATGGAGAGCTGGCGGAAAGGGAGAGAGGTGGAAGAGGAGATGGGGGAGAGGGGAGGTGTGATGGGGTGAGTGTTGACTTTGGATTGCTGGCAGAGTGTCATGCCCCGTGTCCCGTGACCCCTGTCCGCATCACTCTGCCCCCATCCGACACCCCTCTGCACCCTTCGATCCCACCTCCGCCTCTTGTCCGCCTTCTCCGCGTTTTACTTAGTTGTTTCATTCTTGTTCTTTCGTATATAGTCTTTCCCTGACCGGTAGCTTCCTATGACTGGATGCCGGTGACGGCAACCGGCCGGTTCTTGTCTCCATTCCGATTACGATACATTTCTGTCACCTTAGTCAGTATGCAACACACAGCGCGCGCCACTAGTATGTAGCACCGCCATGCGCTGCGCGCCTCCGACGGGCTCCGCCCGCTCGACCCTTCGTATAGCCTCTCGTCTCTTGTATATAAACTCTGTACTTTGCTGAGGACTCTCCTCAGTTTGAATATCAACTTAGTCTCCTCCCGTCTTCGTTCTCGCTCTCCTCT
>JBBPMV010000798.1:0-11633 GCA_038090495.1 Heimioporus retisporus | reverse complement strand
CCGCTTTGGTTGCGTACCCACTTCCCTACTACATGAAGATCGCTATATCATCGGTACCAACTTCGCGACTCGGACAGAAAGACGCAGTGGTCCCTGCACATCACTCGAGTGGCTGCTGCCTGAGGCTTCCCTTTTGTTTCTATTCGTGAACAGGTAGCACAAACTGTTTTGCAACGCAAGTGACAAGTCCGCTCGTCCAGCTCCAAAGTTTCAAGACAGGTTACACTGAACCCATCGCAAAAAAATTTACATTCTTGATCGAGAAGCTTATTGGCTTGGGCTCCCAGATTGTACCGCTATGACCATCCCAGATGCAGACGAAATGCCCACTGCAAGTGAACTATCGGTGTTGAGTGCTACCGAGCTACTAGTGGCGGATCATACTACTGGTTTGCATCGTTTTCCTTTATTCATTATCCCGCTACCCTTGGGCGTTGGATGTTGAAGTCGCACGTTGAGAGTTGGTTTCAATCTCACGGTAAGGCATGCATTTTGGTCCCCATGCGAACTTCTAAGCGGCTGACCTCCCGGATAGTATTCAACACAACTAAACGTCCGTCTGATGCATTACATAGTATGTAGTGTTGAGTCCCATGCTCTAATTATTAATGATGTATTGTCCATTTGCCGATCTGAGATTTAGAAACCCGAGCCCATTAAATGCGTCATCAATTCCTGAACCAACACGAGCCGCGACGGTGAACGTCGGACTCGAGACCATCGCTTGCTAGGCGGAGGGATTAGAGGTGAGCACTTCTGATCCATCCCACATGGCTTACATTCGAGGTCGCAATTTTGTGGTGCAGGCAGTGGAACACCAACAACGAACTGCGAAGTGATGACCAACATTGAGATGAAGCGAAAGAGGTGGGCAAGTTGCATTCGTGCGCCAGAATGGTACGACAGGCGAGGTCAGAGAGCGTGTCTATCTCGAAAAGCTGAGAAAACGACGTGGGTTTTGCCCGCTGAGCTCGAGTGACACTAGTATTTATGACCTGGAGGCTGTTCTATCCCCGCCATGCATCAGTCACAAAACCCGCCGCAGTTTCATAATCGTCCTGTGTGTCGGCATCTCATGGCCATGCAAGACTCTCAGAGGCTATGTTCAACGGTCGCGATCACGTAGGTTTAAGTGGGTCTGGATTTTGGCTGTCTCCCCAATGGGATCTTTGTGCCGTCAGAACAGGCGGTGTTGAACGACTTTGAAAGCCCTTACCAGGTGACTCACATGCCAAGACTTGGGTTTCAAGTTCTCAGACATATGACACAGGAGCGTTGACTCGGCCATCCTGTGCTATGTACGTTGATCGACAACCTCGGCCGACACCCCTGAATCCTACTTCGACAACTTTATATACTAAGGTGTGTTTAATTTCTTTTTTACTATAGCCGTCCTATCGAGGCAGCCAAGTGATCCTCCGCGTTTAATAAATATAATATCCCAGGTTCCACATCAATTCTCTCCACATCCACCTTCAGAACAAAGCCGTCTTTGTGTTTAAGGTTAAAAATAGCATTGGCGTCGGTGCGTAGCCCCAGGTCATCGCTCGCCAGAAAGAAGGATCGGTGGCGAGAAATTCTATCACATTTTACAGGACCTGCATTCGAGTTCGTCGCAGTTTGGTTTGTCAGGAGCCGGCATGGCAGTCGCGAATCGTGTAGCGAAAAATATCGAAGCCATCCAGAGGATGCTAGGGAGTCGGGCGAGTCGCATGTTTGCGTGGGAGCGGTATGGCAAGTAGAGTCATGGCGCTGTCTCGGAGGGTTGAGAGGATAGGCGGATGTCATGATGATCCTTTGCGACCTTAAGACCTGATGTTTATAGCATGCAGCATGCACATGGAGGCTGTTCCTCATCCCTGTGCAGTGTGCATATGCTGGCGACCACGAAGCGGTTCGTAGCACGGCAGTTTCGTAACCGATCAATGCTTGGCATCTCTCGGTCACCACTATGCGCAAGGGGTTCGTTCTGACCTGGCCGTGATCCGGGTTTGTTCATGTTCCGAATACATCTGCGGTCAGAGTACCAATATGTTCATTGAATTTGTAATTTGTAGTAAGTTGTACCGTAAATGTACAGTAGAAGTGATGCATTATAATATTTTGCTTCTGACCTGGCGATCGTTTTTGATTCACGCCCGATGCGGATTTAGGCAGAAGCGGTCGCAAGATAAGAAATCTGTGATATAAATCATGAGAAAAATGGCTTGTTTATTTTCAGGGGGATATTCTGGAACGAGGGACGCATGGATGTATTTATAACCAATGCAACAATAGCCCGGATCATGCGGACCAAGCCCAAGATAGAATAGTGTTTTTGTTCGGGCCTACACATCCATCCAACCCTACGGCAGGTATGTGATGTTGCATATTGTCAACGACACAGAGCAACAATGGATAAGGGAGGTTTTCGTGTCGCCGTGGGGTGGGTCAAATGCGGTCCCGGAGCCCGCGTCCTCCGCGTATGCAGATAATCCGACGGTATCTTCGTCAGGCCCTCCGAGCATGATCGTACTGGTAGCCTTTCAATGGCCAACGAAAGCATCGGGTCCAAACTTTGGAACGGGAGCGTTTCGGTCTCCTGATCCTTCGCACGATGAACGCAAGCATGCAACAGCTAGGCGAGGATCATTGGGCGTACAGACAAATGCCTGTCGCCACCGCTCACCGGGTACTAGCGCGAATCTCCCTTTTGGTACAGTCGGTGCTTTGAACCAAGTGGACGTTTTGATCCTCAAACAGAGTCCTGCTCAACCTGGGTGGTCCTGCTTCGATGGGTCTCCCTAGCTTGGGCTCTGGTGAGTTCTTATCCTTATCTTACATTAGTAGGGTGGCTGAAGGTAGCCACCTAAGTCGATGCTGGTTCTCACCAGTGCGTATGCTGTATTGTCTACGATGTGCGAGACGCCAAAATCAGCATATCGTCACTTGAAAAGGTGAAACCCATCACCATCGGATTTGCCAAGGTCTTGAGACAAGTACTCATCTAGTCAGTGGTATCGAGGTCGACAGTACCAAGCTCATCCATTTCGCCATCGCTGGATCCGCTCGGAAGCGGCAAAGATGTTCCGGCCGCCGTGTGGTTACTGGAACCCGTTTCAAGTCATGGCCTGCACCCGCTGTCCGAAAGTGGACCGATCGCTTCACAACCGTGACGACAACCCAGAATAGGTAGATTAAATTTTGTTTTGTTCTTGCCACTTTGACAATCGTCTGATCTCTTATCGAGAAGATGGTAACTTCAGGTACTGTAGTTAAAGCCATGCAGGCACCATGACCGGTGATTCTTCATAACGTGGCCCAGGGAATCCCATTAAGGCGAGGGCGGCTTCAAAGTTTGGCGAGATAAGCATGGAATGTGGCGTCGGTGATGCAAGTGCTGATTCCTCGCGTGGCTGATCTTCCTGCATTTCCTCAAGTAGACTGTTGCCAAGGCTATCCGTGTTAGTTTGTAATGCCGGCGTTACCCCATGGACCACCTTTGGAAAGAATGTCAGAGTTTCAATGATCTTACGGCGCTTGCGTTCAAGTTGCGACACCATACCACTTGCTCTATCTTATTTTCCCCTGCCTTATTCTCACCATGGCCTGCCTGTTGCTTGACTGCTGGCCGGCACCGATCGTATCTTTCCAGGTTCCCAATCCTAGCATAGATTCACCGTAAGCTTTCCGACGAAAACGAGTTATTCATGGTGGAATTGCTTCCGGCCTCGGAGCGGGAAAACGTCCGTGAGAACAAGATATTCCAAAGGTAGACTGACTTCTAGATTCAAAGAAAATGCCTTCCAATCCGCAACATTGAAGCCCGGCGAAGACCTGGCTTGTATTAACGGCCTGCAGGACAAAGTCGTGGTGAAGGCTGGGCCTACCACCCAGCTGGTGATGGGAAGGGTTTTGCTGTGGGATTTCCGAGCTACCGCATGTTGAGGCCGGAAACGGGGCCTTCAAGTCGAAAACCTACGCCGCGGGGATAGTCAACTCAGTGAAACGCAACCGAACCTGTAACGGCCCGGGGTATACTCCCAGGGCAACACTCCGTTTTGCCAACGTTCATCGGAACATAGGAGCTGATGGAATGCCATTGGTTGCATCAATTCTGTGGGGTGCGAGGTTGATTGAACTTCAAGGAACCGATCGCACGTTTGAGAGGAGTCTTAAATATTGGTGTGAGCATGTCCCGACTATTGGAAATGCTTACATGTGTACAGCTACACGGACTCTCACTATGCTCAGTACGGGTTGCTGGTATATGCGCCTTTACGCCGCTGCACTAATAAAAGCACGTCTATATAAAAACATTTAAACAAGCGGAACAACCAAGTCTATCTGAAGCGTGGCAAACCCGAGGGGATAGGTATGTATGACATAGACTCCATCACCGTCACAAAGGATCCAGGGTATATTTAGGGAATATATTATATTCTTGTTTTCCTGAGAGATATGTATAATTTTACGTCGGCACCCTATAAGTAGTATATATTTACTTGTGGAATTGCCAATACCTGCACGGAAAATACATAGCTTAGAAGGAATTATATGACAATATATTTCAAATATCTTATGCTACATGTGCTATCAATCGAGTGCAGCTACATAAAGATATATGACCTTATAAGCAGTGTGATCTATGGAGGATTTTATTACCATCTCCCGGCAAAGACTGAACAAAGATCTTAATTCTACATTCAATCCGCTGCACCCTTTTTGCCCCCCGCGCCCACCACGTTTTTGTGAACCACGTCGCATTTTTTCATGTACAATCACACCTACATGCACTTGCACATGTAGATACCATATATGCCATGGCTATTGACAATGGTATCCTCAAAATTTTGCTGTGTATTCAAAAGTCGGTTGCAGCTTCAGAATTCCCTTGTGAAAAATACATGTGTACAATGATCCTCGATAGGACGTATGGAATTAAATAAACTCTCCAGGATCCTCGTCAATCATGCCAGTGCTTTCGTCCGTGTCACTGCCCTCATTCCCTGATTCTTCATCCATATCAGTGTCACCCTCATAGTCGAGAGGGTCATCGCTGTCGTCACCACAGTTCGGATGAGTACCTTCCATCATTGTCTCATCATCCCCATCATCATCATCCTCCATCGCATCCCCCGGCTGAATAGTGAGGGATGCACCATAGTATTGCCAGACATGGTGTCCAACACCTATTCCGGCATATCGAGCAAACATATCTCGGTCGGCATATCTGTGGCTCGGTTATTAGTTTTGCAGTTAATAAGTGCGAGATTGATTGAGTAAGGCAGGGTGACTCACATGTTCACATAGAACGCGGCCCAGTCATCCACTAAAGCCCCCATTCTTGCTACTGATTGACCGACTGGTAAAAGGTGTGCGGTACGACCATCGTGGAATGCTGGGATGAGGTGACAGGCTCGGATGACCAGTGAAGGATCCAAAAAACCAAATGGCAGGTGGTCGGGTTGATCGGGCACAAATCCTACCTTTGGTAAATGTCCCACCCCGAATCCCCACTTATGGTGCTGGTCTATACCAAGCCAACGGACCCACAAAACTTCCATATTCTGTTCTGTGTATCCAGCACCATCCGCAGAGAATCGAACCCGAACATGGAAGGCCCGGATTACCTGTGCATACCAGAAGGGGTGTGCTTGATCCTTCGACAAGGTCATAACGAAATCACCACGAGTAGTTCGAACAAGATCATGGTCCCGGCGAATGTCGTAGGTAGTGTAGTTGATCCGAACAGTCTTGCATTCTATGACAGAGTCCAGGTTCACGAGCTGGATTTGACTGCGCTGTTGGGAAGTGAAGGTGCGTTCATCCCCGTCGAATTCCAGGCCAAGTTGCCTGGAAAGTAAGTGATCTCTAAGTTCTTGCATGAAAGTCGGCTGATGAGTAGCATTAGATAGCGCAGAAATGACGGTAGGGTGAAAGTTAACATCACCTTCACTGCTGGATCATCTTGGTGATCCTGAAGAAAACGAAGGAGGTTAAACAGCTTGCTGGGATGAGATTTGTCAGGCATGGAGTGGTGCGAAAGTGGAGATAGGTTTAGTATCTGGTCGATTTCCTCTACCCCATCAGTATCCAAATTCATTTGCCGTCTGATGAGAGTTTGTCGCCTCTCCTGTAGAATAAGAGCCTCGGATACAGAATGCTTGTTGGAACTGCCATAGAATTGTTTCACCATCCTATGAGCTCGCTCACCCTAGGCGCGGGAGGATTCAATGAATTGCCACAAGGTCACAATCGAAACTCACCACTTGGGTTGAGTATGAATCGGTCGTCCCAAACATACGGATCGTGCTTCCATAGTCGCCTAGAGCATATAAATCAGTGGTTATATATATGTGGATTGCGGTCATAGGTCACCTAGAGCATGAAATTTGTATGTGTTCATATTAAATAACGTAGGCTTTGAGGTTGATGAGGCCGCTTTTTTACGCTGTCCGGATTGCAAAGCGGCTTGTTCCCTTCTTACCCTTGCAGCCGATTCCTGTGGGAGTTCTCGCGTATCGAAGACAGAGCATGTCAGACGCTGGAACTTTCGGGCTTGAACGCCAAGGCGGCGCAGTGCCTGGTCAAGGAGATCTAAGGATTCCTCAGTATGAATCCTGAACTTTGCTAATGCATGCCACTCGGCGAGTCGAAAGAGGAGGGTCCGAACTATTTCATCATGCGGAGGTGGGAATAGACCTTCGAAAACAGGGATAGCACACTGAAGAGCAATTAAATAGACTCGTTGAACTAGTCTCTGTTAATCAAAGACATACCAGTAACAGATTCTCAAAGTACCAAGCGGGACGATGACTAGTGTCAGCAACGTCCTCACGAAATTTGCGGATCCTGTCAACACCAAAAGGAGGTACCATCGAAAACCTTTTTGTCTCATTGCTTCAGTTCGAATTGTTAAAATTCCAGTAGCAGTGTCGTGACCCACCTATGATTCATTTCATGGATATTGTCTGGTTTGGTGGCGAGCAGTATCCTGAACAAGTGTTTAAGGACACTCTTGAGAACTCCAGACTCAAATTCGTGTAAGAAATCCACGACAAGCGAGCGGTAAATGTTGAAGCCAAGGCATGAAAGCTTTTCATTGAATGCATTCTACAGAAAGGGGACGACTGAGAAATGGCCACAAAACATTCCAGTAACACGCACCACAGTTGGAACTAGAGAATCTGGCCTCAACAAACGCTCAACCGCCACACTCTTCAGCGACATGCCAAGATTATAAATCGCCCGGCGTGCTTGGTTGACCTTGTGTGTGACATGGGTACGCGCGCGAGTCATTCTTACTGAAATGTCATGCCGAAAACCCAGCCGATGGAATAGCGAACCAGGAATCAAACACCGTGGGCATGGGTTGATGCCTTTGTCCCGGATAGTAGCTAAAAGCGCCCTGAGTACATTGTTCATTGGATCAGTTTTGCAGACGTTTGGAAGTCGAGAGATACTTACTTTTCAGGGTAGTCCGCAGAGTAAGTGAAAATGCGTGGGTAGACTCGTCTAACGACTCCATCGAAGCATTTGATAACAATGCCATTTTTATATGCTTCAACGAAATCATCCCCCAGTAATAATCTCCAGACGGCATGAACGAGCTCACGTTTGCAGTGAGTGTATACATCGTTAGTGTTCCTATTTCGGGAGAGGCTCTTTATAAATCTGCAGAGCAGTTCAGGAAGCTAGTGAACAGAGGCTAAACAAACATTCGGTGTAGTGGCTGACAATCCTTACCGGCGGGATGAAAGCGATTGGTTGACATCCGCCCTTTTCCGCTGTTTGTCGAGAGTATTTGGACAGATTGCCGAACGACAGATAAATGGGCCATGCAGAGACATGACCAAATTGTGCTAGCTGCGTGGAATCGGACCAAAACATTAATCCAGCTATTACTCTTTCTAGTTGGCAACCATCAGTTCGCCTTTGTTTCATAATTTCGTCCTGAGCTTCAATCCAAGCATCTGAGGTATAAAGGTCATCGTAAATCCTTTGGACCCTGCCTGTGAGAGGAGATTTCCATATCTATGAGCATCACGATGAGAAAGTATGTCCTACGATAAGAAACCAGCAGCTTACTTTCCGGAATGGTAGCAGGTGAAACGTTTTGGAAGAGGCTTCGGCGAATACAGTGCGGATAACTTCAAGGATCGGCTGGTAATAGAAGCCCTCAACGGCAAAAGGCTTGCCATTACTTGTCAAGCTTTTCTCCCTGGTCGGTACCTGAATCTCCACTGACGTTTTCTTCCACTGGTCCGAGCGGTCGTGTGTGGGCAAGGCATTTGCCACTGAGTTTAAACGCCCACTCTCTATCCGAGCGTCGAATGAATCCAACTCTTCCATATGAAAGTCGGGCGCCCGAAGGACATCGGCTACCAAACGATTCACCTCCGCTAATGACTTCTGACGACTACCACTGAGTGCCCACGACATGAGGCGCCATATGGACATGTTGGACCATGGCCAAGGTGGACGGGGGGTGGAATCTGGTTGAGGGATTGACCCGGTTGAAATCGGTTTTGATAGATCTTCAGACGTGATAAAGCGGTCGGGGTCATGCGACGGTCTATGACGATAGTGGCGAGCGATGCCAAACACACTGAACACCGTTTGGAAAGAGTCAAACACGTGTAAGAGTACACGTGGAATCCTTGAGGTCGAGGCCTGACCGACACGATCCGCTGCTTCAGCAGTAGGAAGGGGCTCTGGCAACAGGTCTCGATACTTGGTCCGCAAGTGGCACTGGCCGAGGTCTGGGACCATTGGGGTTTGTGAGGGCAGATCGTGAGACGGCAGCTGAGGAGCATGGATATCTTCGTTTTGAGACCGAGCAGTGTGGACCTGGGAGCCGGTTGCTTGTCGATCGACGACAGAAGGGGAAGCATCCTCAGGTTGGGGGACTTGTCGGAGAGTAGCTGATGGCTGTAAACGTAGTTCAGTTTGTGGCAGTCGCTAAGACGGATGATACTTACAGGAACCGATGGTCTCGAAGCGTTAGAGAGTCCCTGCAAAGAGGTACCTAGTCTTTCCAGTCGTCGTGCGTGCTCAGCCAGGTAAACTGCACAGTTTCGACGGTGCTGTGTGAGACCTTTTGACGACTGGAAGGTCCGCGAGCAACCGTTACTGCAGCTGAACATGGAGGTTAGTATCAAGTGCAGTGCGCGTGGTGAAAAGTACAAGTGGCAATCCTTATCGGGACCTTACATAACTTGCATGCCACCATGCTTGGAGGCTGTAAGGATAGAACAGAATTAGATTGATGGTTTTAAACACGATACATTTATCACGAAATGATCGGAAAAAAGGGGGAGATGAAGTATAAGGGGGAAAAAATGGTAATAATAGCGAGACTAGGGAGATTCGGCGAAGGGGAACGCATGAGGGAGTAAAGGAGGACGGCCAAAACGATCATAAAAACATTGGACGTAAAAAAGAGCGGCCCGCGACATTACCTCAAATCCCCGACGCTTGAGGTCATCAGGCGGCATGGAAGGACTGCTATTGATGAAATCGCCAAGTGATGAATCTGCCGACGGCCAGGCCGATAGCAGTAAACAGAACCGGCAAAGGACAGTGACGTTATCTTGAGCAGTGTCGGTCAACCCAAGGTTTCCAGGACGGTCCGGGAGTGGTTCGTTCCACATCAACAGGCCCTTCGTCCCAGGGCATACGCTTTCCACTAGCATTCGTCGTTCCGTCTCGAACACGGACCACTTCTCGGGAACCATGGCACGGTCTAACGCCAACATCTCAGCACGAAAACCCAATTCGAAAATCTCCCAGAGTATTCGTCGGACAAGGAGGGGGGGAGGATCAAGCAACGACGGTATTGGAATGACAACATCCCGCCAATGGACATTCTCAGTAGTGGCCCATGTTCCCGTTTGCGAGATCTGCATCGCAGTGCCACCGAAGAGCTCCTGTGCCAGCTGCCTTCGCTTTTGAGACTCTGTGATCTCATCGGAATGGCCAGCCTCGGGCTCCTCGCTGGTTGACATTGCTTCGCTGCAGCTGAGAAATTCGCGCCACATCGCTGCGCGAGGGAATCTATCGGGGGGACTATGTTGAATACGTGCGATCCAGACGGGTCGTGCCGCCAGCCAGTTAATGAGGTAGAGGTGTCGGCGGGAGGCGGAATGGGGAGTCACAAAGAGCGCAGGCTCGGGAAAAAAATACCCTCGATCCGCGCCTGCTCGGACTCTGCTTTCTTCCTTTTCAATACGGTCCATTGCCGTAGACCAAACCTTCAGAGCGGCAGGCAGGAGAGGATGCGCATACTCTTTCCATTTGTCGCGAGGCATCTGTACCGCCGGCGTATTGGCTAAAAACATCAGATCAGACAGTGTGTTGTGTACCGGGGATAAGATACTCACAGAACTTCTTGTAGCTTTTTCTTTTTCTGCGATCTTCCTTCAGTTGGGCTCGAGCAGGCGCCTTGCCAACCTTTGAGGGGCGAATAGTATTTACCGAATCGGAAGGGGTACTTTCTGTTTGCGAGAATGACATATAATGCCGACGTGTATGCTGATGGCGACCAAACCCTCCTGGGCCTGTGTGAAGCACAGGAAAGGGTTTGTTCTTTCCCTGCTCTCCATATTCGGCACGAACAATTTGATCGGGGAATGTGAAGGTGACCGGACGTTCAATGTTGGTCCTTGATGATACTGAACTGGCCGGGCGGATCAGCCAAACGGGTATACCGGCTTGAAAGAGTTGGTTGCAAATGTGATGGCTAGTCGTGAAACAGCCCATCCAATCCGGTCGAAGGGGTTCGGGGATGGGTGGAGGATAGGCGATGTGACGTTGGGCAACGGTAACATAGTCCAGAAACGCCCAAATGTCCATGAACAGACGCTGGGTATTGGCGACATATGCAACTAGATCCCGGAAGAGAAGGGGCTGTTGCAATAGTAACGTAGTAAGATGTTGGAGAGATTGCAACCACTGGGCCGCAATGTCGAACTTATTTTTCCGCAGCTTCTTCCATTCCTGGTACCGTTGATTGACGAGAACGTATAGGGAGGCAATCTTGACCGCTTTGTCTTGCTTGAACGTGCCAACAGGATAGGCGGCGGATGAGATGAGATCCAAGTCCTCCATTGTTGGAGTGTACCAGGCCCAGGTGAGGGGATCGGGCGACTGGTGGTATTCTTGGCGAGGCACACAGACCGACCAAATCCACTTCTCATCAAAGGTCTGAGGCCATTGGAAGCAGTCCGCGGCACCAAACCGACCATCAGCGCGAGCGTGGAGTTCCTCGGACAGTACATGCGGGGCAGGAATGAAGGTCATATTGGGGGACGTGATAACATTGTTGGTGTCACCCCAAGTGGCAATTGTGCGGGCATCAAGAGACTGCCAAGCAGCTAGATCAAAATGTTAGACCGGGTCGATATAGATGACCACACCCGAACAACTTACAGTCGTCTCCACGAGACTGAGGTTGGTAACGAGTGAGTGCGGTAGGCATGGAATAAGAGTTGATGGATGCGATCCGGTAAGGCCAGGGCAACAGAAGGGCGACAAGACACTCCACGAGCGTTTTCAACCCCACTGTCGCTCGATGCGTGGTGGCGACGGGGCAACGCTCAGGACACCAAGTCCTAGAGTGTATATCGTCCGACACCAAGTCAGACGATGAA
>JBBPMV010000797.1:0-11640 GCA_038090495.1 Heimioporus retisporus | reverse complement strand
TTGACTACAGCCTTTAGAGAGGCTTCCTTGAGGGTATTTCTGACTGTCTGTGAGCAGACAGGGGTGGGGATGATGGAATTGATGAAATGAGTGGCCTCAACTGCATTTTTGACCTTGCCAGTGATGACTTGCTGCACATTAGCATGCTTGTTGGTAGAGGAAAGCTTAGAAGGTTGGCCACCACAAAGGTTTTCCTTATCTGGATGGATCTCCTGAAGGACCCTAGCCACTGTAGACTTCCCAATACCAGTTTGGGATGCAATTTTTCAACAAGAAAGATCAAGAGAAGCAAGAGAGGTAATGTTATCCCTTTGAGTAGCAGAGAGATGTTTCATAGGAGAAGGATGAAAATTTATTAATGATAGCAAGGGCTATATATGCTATAACATGATCCATTACATAAAGGTAACATAATATAGCAGTTACCTAAGGTACATAATCAAGTTAGTCACTCCAGGGTCCAATATATGTAATCAAAACTTAAAGTCAAAAAACTGTCCAAATGAGTGGTCATTTTGATTTGCATGTCATTTCATCAGACCTTAACCAAATCTTTCAACTCTTGCACCATCTGAGAGCCAGGAGTAAGGGCTTCGTTTCATACTCTGACACCTGTTAGATTAGGTTAGGGATATTGCCATTAGTGGCCATATACTCCAAAACATGCAAACATTGGGATAGTTTTTTGAGCCACTGTATATACAGTGCAATGGAAAGTCATGGAATGTTATAGAACAATTATGACTAAGCAAGAATGTTTGAAAAGAATAAGAAGTGAAGATAACAAAGATAATAGTATATGACAAACATGTTGTGTGTTCTAGAGCACTCTATCAAAGGAGAAGCATTGGGTTAAGCTGATGATGACAAGCATGAATGACAAGGAGAAAGAATAGGGGTGAATCAGAACATTACCCCCAGAGTAAATTCAAAATCATGGTGAGAAATGAAGAATCAAAAAGGAGAATGAACTACAAGTCCATGCAGTGATTACCACCAGGGGAGCCAGTCATGTTGGCATAAGCAGAGGCATCATAGTTGGGGTATCCCCATTCTTTGTCAACATCTATAGATCCTTTGGCAGGCATAGCAGAAAGGCAGTGGAGCTCAGTGTTGGAACAGGAAAGGCATTGGCAATGATGATGACCAGAGGGAGAGGGAATAGGGAGAGAAGTGTGAGGAATCAGAGGAGAGGACAGACATTGCACAAGGGAGTGAGTGGAAGTGGAGGATGAGGAGGCTCAAGACCTACAAGATCCACAAGACAAATGAGAAGAGGATGAAAAGGAAGAGGGAACAAGGGGAACTGGGGATTAGTGATGAAGGAGGGGGCATTGGTAAGCAGGATGACCCAGGGCATGTCAGTTGTAATGAGGGCAATGATAATAGATATAGTTGGCCCTGATGTAAGAAAGGCGATGTCAATGAAAACAGGCCTTGTTGTAGAGGGGATGGGTCTCAGGTAGGGGGCAATTCCTCTCACCTTCCCAGGCTACCTCAGTTCACTCAAGAGAGGCTAGCTCCTCAGAGGTCAAGGGCTCACTAGAGGCCTCAGGGAATTATTCATTAGCATTAGATTTTGAGTTAAAGTGTTCTACATAGCACTGAATATCCAATGTCAGGGTATCCATCTCCAGTTGATGCATCATAGACATGACAAGGTCTCACAGGGCAAGGTGGGTTTTGAGGATGCAGAAGGAGTGGTGCATGCAGGTGGTGTCATTGGCAATAAGATCAGCATGGGCTCAAAGGTGGTGGAGCTTGTAGTACATACAAAAAAGCAAATGAAGGGGGGAGGAAGGTTCTGAATGGTTGCAAAGAGTGATATGAAGGTTAGGATTATCAAAGAATACATCAGCAAAATGACCTTCACATTGGCAGAGGTCCACAGGGCTGTACAGACCCTACAGCAAGGTACCTAGTAATATAGACTTGTGTAGAGAAATAGGGGTTACTTATCTCAACATTTTCAGTCATGACATAGGCTGAAAATCTTATAGTCCAATCTCTTCATATATACTGGCTTCTGTACAAAATCTTGAGGTCATAACTATAAAGCTAGTTGTACAACACATAGGGCAATTTTGGGTCAAAAAGGACATTTTGCTGATGTAGAAGCATATGACCCTGTTGAATCAAAGTGAAAGAATCATAGTGTACTTGAGAAGTGAAGGAAGGAATGTTGACAACAGGTTCTGTGGTAATGGGGGAGGGGGGCCATGGGTCATCCCAAGTATGGTCCAAGATTTCAAGACAAGGAAGTTTGGGAGGTGGATTTCAGCCTGCATCAGCTTTGATGGAAGAGGAGCGACTAGGAGAGGTGTTTGCCATTATGATGAAATAATGGTGGGGAAGAGGATGATGGGAAAACAGAGGGGAGAAGGTTCTTATAGTCCAAGAGAATCTCCTTGGCATGTTTGAACTCCAATTCAGGAAGCCAAGAGTCTTCTTCAGCTGAGTATCCTTTCCATTGGACCAAGAAGTGTTGGTTGTTCAGAGTTCCCTTGTATCAGATCACCTTTTCCATTTTGTATTCTTCTTCTCCATTAATGAGGTCAGGTGGTGGGGAAGGGAAGTTCAGACCATGAATGTCATTTTTGTGATAGGGTGATAAAAGAAAAACATGGAACATGTTGTGAATTATCCAGGTATGAGGGAGGTGGAGTTTGTAAACAAGTGGAGATAGCACCTGGACAATGGTAAAGGATCCTTCTTGCTTGGGGGCAAACTTCAGATGGGAGATAAGGCATTTCAGGTTATGGCTTCTAGCCAAACCTTGTCACCTTTACAAAAGGGGGTAAATTTACTGTGGGAGCAAGCTTTCATGACTTGTCTGGTGAGTTCATGAGTGGCTAGTGCTTCATCTTGAGCAGCAGAGAAGGTTTTCAGTCATTTTTCAACTGCAGGAAGGTTGGATTCAGCAATGACAGTGGGGAGGGGGTGAGGTTTGAAACCATAGGTGAGAAAGAAGGGGGATTTGCCAGTGACAGAGTGAAGGCAGTGGTTGTGGGTGAATTCTGTGTGGGAGATCATTTGGAACCATGTGGAGGGAGAGTTGCCACAGAAGATGTGGAGATAAGTCTCAACTTCTTGATTGACATGTTCCATTTCTCTGTCAGACTGAGGATGATAAGTAGTGGAGAGGGGGAGGTCATATCCAAGAAATCATCTGAGTTCCTTGACAAAGGTAGAGGCAAACTGGGGGCCATGGTCTGAAATGATTTTGTTGTAAAGGCCAAATTGAGTGTAAACCTTATGGAAAAAGAGGGAGGCAATCCCTTCAGCAGAGACAGATTTCTTTGTAGGGCAGAGAATCACCCCCTTCATAAGCCCATGGTCTACCATGACCAAAAGACTGTCAAAGCCATTGGAGAGGGGAAGATCCATGATCAAACCACAGGAGATCTGCTGGAAAGGGTGGAAGCAAGAGGAGGCAATTGGCAGCAAAGGAGGGATGGTGGGATGGGTGTTGGCCTTGGCTGACTGGCAGGAGGCACACCCTTTGACATACATATTTCTGTATAGACTGAGCAAGGCCAGGCCACCAGAATTCTGAGGCAATGAGCTGGCAGGTCTTCAAATAACCAAGGTGGCCAGCAGTGAAGTGGTTGTGATGTCACTTGACAACAGTCTTGTGGAGGTCTGGAAGAACATAGGCACAGCCCTGATAAGTGAGGACACCAGCATCATACTGCCAGTTGGAGAGACAAGAACAAAAGCAGCCTGGGACATCACCAGTGGTAGCACAAAGTGCATCAAGCACAAGGGAGTCAGAAGCAGAGGAGGATATCAGCTTCTCCTGGAGGGCAATATCTATTACATTGACAAAAAGAGTGTTGAGATTGTAGCATGATCACATGATACAAGATCAGCTGACTTCATAGAATGTCAGAGAATGTTCCAGAATCCTCTATAGGATCAAGTAGGAAGATGTAGGATCAAACTGGAATCTGTAGGATCAAACTGGATTACCAATCATGCTTACACAATACTGACACTGTCATATTTGAAACAGAGCAGAATATGCTATTGGTTAGAATATGATGGAACATCATAGAATGTACTAGAATAATTAGTCATTCATTTATTGTTACAAACAAGTACATACAACCTGGCATGTATATAAGGTGGGCTGTAGGCCTAACCTCTCTTTCTTCAGTTCCCTCAGGTTGTTCCACATGAACCACACCTCACAACTGAGGTAGTTCAATACTACTCTCTTATCCTCATTCACACTACCCCTGCTATATAAGCAGAGACCCTTGCTTGTCCAGAGTAGTGCTCTTGTATTATCCTGGTGAGTATTCCCACTAGAGACTTCTTCCTCACATGCTGCGCTGTGCTGCTACCAAGCATTAGAGCCCCAATCTGTTGGTTATGTTGTTTGAGATACCACTACTATTTCAAAAAAGAGAATCAGGGAGGAGGGTGACATTGTCATTATCATTGTCAGTGGCAGGGAGAAGGTTGGGGTGATGAGAAAGGGCATCTGGTGCTGCAAAAGAGTTTCCAGGGACATGGGTGAGGTGGAGGTCAAAGTTGGAGATGTCCAATAGCCATCAAGCCTGTTGATGGTTAAGTTTCTGGGGTTGGCAGAAGTATGTGAGGTTTTTATGGTTGGTAAAAACCTGGACTTGAAAAGGAGAGCCATGGAGGTAATGTCACCAAGCTTTGAGGCCACAAATGACAGCGAGAAGTTCTTTATCATAGATGTCATAGTTCCATTTTGTAGGGGAGAAGGATTGCAAAAGATAGAAGCACAGATACCAGTCTCCATTGACATCAGTTCGGAGGAGGATGCCACCTGAAGTGTATTTGGAAGTGTCAGTGGTAATGGCAAAAGGTTGAGTGGGGTCAGGGAGGTGGAGGATGGGCTGGGAAAGGAAGAGCTTCTTTAGCTCATTAAAGAAATCCTGATAAGAAGGGGACCAGTTCCAGGGCTGATTCTTCTTGGTGAGGTCAAGGAGGGGGCAGGCAATGTTGAAGTAGTTTGGGATGAAACCTCAGTAGAAGTTGGTGAAACTGAGGAAGGAGTGGATGTCTTTGACCTTGGAGGGGGTGGGCTACTCACAGATACCATTGGGTTTGACCAAGTCCATGGCAAGCTCATCTGGACAGACAATCATGCCCAAGTATTCAACCTCAAAGGCAGTGAATTTGCATTTCTCAAGCTTCAAATGAAGGTCAAGCTCCTGCATTCACTGGAGGACTCACTTTGTGTGTTCCTCATGGGTTTTGGCATCAGGGGAGAAGATGAGGAGGTCATCCATGTAAATGACAAGCCACCCTTCAGCAATTATATCTGTGAAGGAGTCATTCATGAAACATTGGAATGTGGTGGGGGAGTTACAGAGTCCAAAGAACATGACAGTAGGTTTGAAGAGGCCTCTATGGGTGATGAAGGCTGCTTTCCATTGGTGTCCATCCTTGATGCAAATGTTGTTGTAATCCCAGCAGATGTTGAACTTGGTGAAGACTCTAGCTCCCTTGAGCTTGTTGACAAGGTCAGAGATGAGGGGGAGGGGCTGCTTGAGGGGAGTTCAACAGGCAGATTTTCCCAGCTGCAAGGTTTTCATCAAGACAGGCTTCAGTAGCTGTTTTTTTGTTGGGGGAGAGGGGGTAGAGTTTGCCAATTTTGGGAGTAAAGGTTTCATTGAGATTGATCTCATAGTTGTAGGGTTGGCTAGGGGGAACATGGTCAGTTGCCTCCTTTGAGAACATGGAAGCAAAGTTGGTGTATTCTTGTGGAAGAACAGGCTTGGGTTTTGCTTTCTCAGCAGCCATAGCAAGTTCCATGGCAGCAGTGAGCTTGGTGATGGTGGCGTTTGGGATGAAATGGGAGCCACATCAGATAATCCATTGGATGACTCAGACATCATGGTTGCAGAGGAGATGTTGTTGCTGTATCTCCTTTTGCATATAATCAAAGAGTTGTCCATCCCAGACAGTATGAGGGTTCAACAATGTGAACAAGGATTTGCATAGACTGTTTGGTTATTGATGATACAAGTACAGACACACAAGAAAAGGAGGGTCATTGCATTGGGATATGCCCTCCATATAAAAATCCTCACCTGGGATGGCAAAGGAGATCCAGGCCACAGTCTCTTCATTGTCATCATTCTCAACTTCTCTCAGCTGGGGAACTTCTTCAACCTTTCTAACCTTTGTCTCCAAGATCTTTTTTGGCCTAGAGTTGTTGGAAGGAAAGGTGGGGCATTTGCTGGAAAGATGACCAGTCTTTTAGCATTGGAAACAGCATTCTTTGGCAATACAGTGATGTCATTCTTTGGAAGTAAGTTTGCCAAGTTTGATGGCATCAATATCCATGGCATCAGGGTCCTTGGAGGATGCGGCGGGAGGAGGTGGAAGGGCATTGTGTGCGACCGGGGTCGACGTGGACGGCGTCGTCGTCGCCTTCATTTTTTTTTTTGCGCGTTCTTTGCAAGACGCGAAACCGTAGATTACGTCAGCATTTACTACGTATCCACTAACGTCCACCACTGGAGCCCAGACCAAGGTCTTGATGCTGCGGAAGCGGACGCCAACGATGTTCACCCCGAGTCGACCGATGGCCGGACACGACGGATCACTCGTTCTCATGTCTGCCAGTTCCCCCATTAACCGATTTTTGGGGTATCACCGACTTGTGACCTCGTCGGTGATCTTGGCGTGGACACCGTGGGTCCGTTTCATGACTGCGCGCCCGCTGGCGGTTAACCGCGGATTTCTGTGGGAATGGGGCACAAGGGGCGCCCATTGGAGGACGGCCGCCCAACCAAGACATCGGTATCGGGCTTGGCACCTTCATGGCCGGAAACAAAAAAAAACAGGCGGTACCACATATGAAGTTCTCATCATTGCTACATAGTCCCCATCACCCACAAAGATCTATCTCGACTGACAGGCGTCTTGCAGAGCGGTCTCACTCGCAGCACCCTGCACAGGAACTGATTCGCTGTTTCCTCATACCGGAATTACAACTGCACTGCGCGGTTTTACTTATTCGGTGGTAGGTGCGGTCAACTGGGGCCTCCATTTACAGCACGAGTGATTTCCCATCCATCATGCCGGACTTGCCGACGTGCTTTTGGGAGACAGAATCGAACCACCAGAATGCCATACCACCACCATCCAATTTGAGTCCATACGGCAAGGGCCACCATCAGAGGGCAACCATGGGTAGTACCATGCCCGATGCTCGTCCCTCTCTTCATACACCGTCGAGAAATTCGTCGAGACCTCTTCCACAGCTTCAAACGATCTGCAGGATAGGTTCTACAGTGTACTGTTTGGGACCAACAGTCCTTTATTTGGGAACAAGGGCGGGTTATCAAAGTCATAGAACACTGGTATGTATGTACCTGTAGGCACAGCCGAGCCTCGGCTAAGTGGGCTTAGATGACTGAATATATACATAAGTGTTGGTTTTCTCCTCCCGCATTAGACCTTGGTGTGCGATTTTGGGATGAAATGTCAAAGACGAATAGAGGATGATCATTGTTTGGGCATGCACTGAAGATGCAAACAATGGAACGATCCATGTGGTTGCGGTGACACAGCCCTCCCTGTGGCAGTCGGGCCTGAGCCTTTGAGCTGCTAGTAGACTCAGGGTAGAAAAGTGCCATAAACACTGCCCGGCCCTGATTAAGGGAGAATATGCGTGTGCAATCCGACTACAGCTTCTCTGTAGACTGCGACGTTCATCATGTCGTCGACACTAAGTGCGTATTGAACAGATACACGACGATTGTACTGACCATCAGCCAAGGAACTTCGCCAGTGATCGAAATCGACGCCGGCCACGAGATAAACGCGGTCGCGTTTTCAGCCAATGGAGAGTATCTCGTCAGTGGTGGGTTCGAAAATGTGCGTGTTTGGCGAGTACAAGGCGGTACGCGAATTGCGACATTGGACGCACGTGCGGTGTGCTGTCTTGTTGTCTCGCCAGACGGCAAATTTATTGCAGCGGGTACCTCCTATGGGGAGGTGTTGGTCTGGGACACAAGGACATACAACCAAGTTTTTGCACACAAGGAGGACTCCCACGCAATCACTGGAGTGGACTTCTCTCCAGACTCGACTCGGCTGGTGGCAGCTTCGTGGAGTGGCAAGGCCACCGTCTGGGATATCGCTGCCCGCAAGCGAGTATTCACCCTCGACCACGATGATTGGGTGACTGCTGTGAAGTACTCCCCGCGAGGCGGCCGGATTGCAACAGCCACGGATAAATCCGTTCGCGTTTGGAACAGCAACAGTGGCGGGTTGCTCGTTAAAGCTCAGGTCGAAGTGACTGCGCGGTACAACACCGGTCTCCTCTGGTCCAACAACCATCTCTTCGTCATATCCGAGCGTAGCATCAAGGAAATCAACGTATTCAATTGGTCGGCAGTATCAGAGTGGCCAGTTTCGGATCCAAGCTCCACGTCATGCATTGCCCTACCGCAAGCAGGGAAATTCATTGCATACTCCACTAGGCACGCCATCACGTTCTGGGATACTTCCACGCACACGCAACTTTGTGATGTCCGGCAATATCGAGACGTACGTTCGATCGCGCTCTCTTTAGACGGTCAACTGCTTGCAGTCGTCACGCGGGATGGGAAGGTTTTCATCGACCATTTATTCCATATCAACGAAACTGTAAGTCATGTATTTGTGCATCTGAACTCTTCGCCAAACAGCCTGTCACAGGATTCAGTCTCTCCTTCTTTGTTGCACCCCACGCTTCAGGAGCCAGAGTTTCGCATCGAACAGGATACGCTCCGTTTGTGGGAAAACGGTCGACTCGAAAATGCGGAGGCCTTGTTGACCGCCGCAATCTCGGGCCCACAAACTCAGGCTGGTCAGGACCCTTACGTGCTTGCGAGTCGAGCTCTCGTCCGAACACGTTTACGACAATGGGATGCGGCCGTCGTAGATGCCGAAGAGGTTATCATTTCCCATCTCACACTATGCAGATCCTAACACCGTCATATCCAGTCCATCAAGATCATGCCGACCGTCCTTGGTTGCGTCGCGAAGTGTGTGGCGCTCGTCAGTAAGGGGAGCAAGCAGGAAGGACTCCGCGCATGTGATATTGCGTTTGAGCATTTTCATTCAACTCACGTTACGATCCTCCTTCTGGTCAAGGTGGGCATTCTTTGTGTTCAGATTCGGTTGTCGTCTATCTTCTGCTTTACACATTAGGCCATCGTCTTGTTCATGGCCGGAGAACACGACGATGCGATATCACGCATGGACAACCTGATCGATGCTGTGCAGTTCAACTCGACGTTCTACGTGGTTCAGGCACGTTCACGACTTTACTTGCTAACATATCTATTGACATGCTTGTCAGGCGTATATGCATTTTCTTCTCGGGGACGCGCATCTGAACAACAGTGAGTATGAGCGTGCGATACGCGCGTTCGGACATGCGAGCATGCAACTGCGACGGCGCGAGGCTCGACCGCCTCTGGTAGTCTCGCTGGTAAATTTAGTTTCATTACTGTGCGGGACACAAAAGAATTGGTTTCGGTTCGGAACAGATATCCGGATGGAAGTTCGACGACCTTTGGATCAAGATTCAACAGCGGCTTTGTGAAGCCTTGTTCGCTTCTGGCCGGGTAAAAGAGGCGAGTGAAACCATCTTGTGCACACTAGATACCTTCAGCGCGGAAGTATACATGCGGAGTACTATGCATGAATGGTTCACTGGTATGTTTGTCCCCATAGCTATTCCATAGCTGTGTATACAACCTTCTTTTCTCACAGATTTCATACAACGATGTCTTTCCACTCCAGAGAAGAGTGATGATGCGACCAAGAGGGTATACCAAGATGACATGCTGTCGTTCCATCCGCCCCTTGTGTTGTCGTCCCCAACGCTGCTATTGAGAGCGTGGGCCGGACTTAAGTTGAAGAAAACCTCATGGAGCGATGCTTTAGAGGCTACAGACGCCGTGAGTGTTATTTTCACCAAGTATCCGTCGACAGACTAATCTTTATTGGTCTTCAGTTTCTCTCCTCAAAATTCATAATTTATCAAGTATTATGCGAATGTCTGGAAACAGGCGGCCATGTGACCGATGCGGTTGCTTGTTTCCACCAAATGAACAATAATCTCGCACTAGAAATGGAATATGGGGATGCGGACTGGATTCGTGGTCAGTGTTTACGTACTGCGACACCCGGTACCCCTCTGACAGCTCTTTTTCAGAATTTAAATCTCGATGTATGGAAAAACTACAGGAACGAGCAGAGATTGCAATGAATGCTCGTCGATATGACGGGGCCGTTTCCTTCTATGTGGCTGCCCTGTCCCTGAAGCCTGCCGGCCCGCAAGGCTTGCTCGTCATGCGGAGTAGGGCGTACGTGGAATGTGGCATGTGGGCGAATGCACTCGACGACGCAAATGAAGTGTTTTGTTTTATTTCGTCCCAGTCCTTGCGTTGATACAGACTTTTCAGGTGATCAAACTCGATCCGTCATCCCCGTTAGGCTACGAGAGGAAGCATGCCGCTTTACATGGTTCCAAGCATTTTGAGGATGCAATAGATGCACTTGAGATGATGCTCTCCAAAATGTCGCCACCGTCTGATGGTGAGGGCAACGTCATCTTGATGTTAATATTCATCTATTGACATCCTCCCATAGAGCGGTCTCTTCGTTATGTCAACCCAGCACAGACCAAGGAGACGATTCGCAACGCTATCCAGGACGTTATTCGTGAATCTCCCCTGGTGCTCATCGATACCCACTCCGGTCGTCTTCTCGATAAATCTTGTCAGGCGTCCTCGTTCGAATCGCAGCCGATCTTTCAGGAATTGATATCCTCCATGACCACGGATATCGATCATGCTCGCATTGAGTCCGAGGTAGCGCAGTACTACCATTACGCCATGTTTTCTCACAAGTGGGAACACAATGAACCCTCGTATGACCAAGTCGTCAAAGTGGTCGTGTATGATCTGGAAAAGTCACCCACGCACGAGAAGCTCCAAATGTTTTGCAAACTCGCACGGGAGGCTGGATTGAATTGGGCCTGGAGCGATACATGCTGTATTGATAAAAGCAATCATTTTGTGCTGCAAGAAGCGCTGGTCAGCATGTTCAGGTGGTACGAGGGCTCTTCTGTGACGCTTGTCTTTCTTCGTGGGGTTCAGAGTTTATCGCAACGTGGCGCTCTCGCCGGCAACATTTGGAACCGTCGTGCGTGGACCTTGCAGGAGTACCACGCCTCGAAGGTGGTCCGGTTTTACAACGAGGACTGGACGACATACATGGGCCTTGATATAGGCAACCACAAGGACTCTCCTGAGATCATCGCAGAAATGGAGGAAGCCACCGGTGTATCTGCAAAAGCGTTGATGGCCCTCCGTCCTGGGCTGGACGATATACGCGAGAAGCTTCGTTTGGCGTCCACGCGGGAAACGATGCGGGTAGAGGACGCGGCGTACTCATTGCTCGGAATTTTCTCGATCTCCATGCCCGTCGTATATGGTGAAGGGGACCAGGCTCTTGGACGCCTATTGGCGCAGCTACTCACGAGCTCGGGAGATACAAGCATCCTCGCATGGACGGGTCGCTCGGGCAGCTTCAATAGTTGCCTTCCGGCAAGCATTACCGTATTCTCGCAGTCACCGTCCTCGCATATTC
>JBBPMV010000796.1:0-11651 GCA_038090495.1 Heimioporus retisporus | reverse complement strand
CAGTATTGTGTAAGCATGATTTATAACCCGGTTTGATCCTATGGATTCTGGTTTGTTCCTAAGTCTTCCAACTTGATCCTATAGAGGATTCTGGAACATTCTCTGACATTCTATGAAGTCAGGTGATCTTGTATCATGTGATCATGCTACAATCTCAACACTCCTCCTCACTGGAAATGTTTGAAATGGGGTTTACCGCTTTATTGGTATGAGAGTAAGAGATTTCCTTCCTTCCTTGAATTTGATCTTCCCTAAGTTCTTGGTGAAGATATCTGCGAATTGTGATCCGGTTTGAACATAGAATAGTTCAATTTCGCTGAATTCAACTGCTTCGCAAATGTAATGTTGAGGTATCCTAACGTGTTTGGTGTGACCTTCTTGTGCAGGATTGGAGGCTAAGATTATAGCTCCTTGGTTATCTATGCATAAGGGTACTTTGCTCTGTGGCATTCTCAACTCTCCTAAGAGGTTGGAGATCCATTGGATCTGTTTCGCACATTCTGTCATTCCACAGTATTCTGCTTCGGTGGAAGACAAGCGAACACGTTTCTGCCGTCTGGAAAGCCATGAGACAATTCCATTGGCAAGGAATATTGCGTATCCCGTAGTTGATCTTGATGATTCTATGTCACCGGCCCAGTCTGTGTCACAATATGCAATGAGTCCATTGCAATCTCCTCTACCTGTGTAGGTTATGCCTAAATGTGGCATGTGAGCAAGATATCGAACGATTTGCAACGCTCGTGATAAATGTTCTTCTGTTGGATTAGCAGAGAACTGTGACATCTTGATCACTGTGTAAGCAATGTCAGGTCTTGTTCCAAGCATGATGTACAGCAAGGATCCAATAACAGATTGGTATTGCGTTCTCAACTTGGGATTAGGATTTCCCTCATTGGGTCTCAGATTATAACCGGTAGGAAGTGGAGTAACTGTTTGTTTACAGTTCTCTTGACCAAAACATATTATGACTTTGTCTGCGTATGAGCATTGCTCAAGGGTTATGGTTCTCTTGGTGCAATCCCTGGTGATCGTCATTCCAAGGTATTCTTTGGCTTTGCCAAGATCTCTTGATTCGCATTTCTTCATGAACATTTTCTTGTGTGAAAGGACTTGAGACTTGTTACTGTTACGATTCGCCCCTATTCTTTTTCTTCTTACTCATTGTTGTTTACTGTTGTCGGCCTTACCCGATATCTTCACTTCGATAGAGTGCTCTAGAACATACAACATGTTCGTCGCATGCCCTTATCTCGCTATCTTTACTTCTTTCTTCCTTTCGAATATTCTTCGCTTAGTCATAGTTATTCCATAACCTTCTATGACCTTCCTTTGCACAGTATATAAGCCCTAGTACATTGTCTCTTGTACCTCAGCTTAGTTCTGCTCAATCTTACCTCGTTCCCCTTCGTCCCCTCATCGTAACTCGCTGCTACCTCTTCAGTAGGCAGACATACACTTGAACCACCTGCTATACATCCTAGCAGGCAGAACCCTTGACCCTATAGGGCAAGTACCTCGTTGTCACCTCGAACCCTTGACCCTACGTTCTAGTTCTTTGAGCCTATGCTCGTTCCTACCCGGACCAAGCGTAACAAAAGAACTAAGCTGCTTTTAGGACTATCATCGTTATAGATCCTTCACCATTCCTCCCAGACTCACCTCAGCTTTAGAACAAGCCCTACTGCATTCGCATAGGCTCACCACCACAGAACTTCCCTCTGACACTTCATCTCCATCGTCCTCCCCCTCTGAAACATCCCAAGACCCAGACACTACCCTCCCCACTGTTGCTGAGCAGCAGGAAGACATCGATCTCGCCCACCAACTCTCCTCGGCGCTCCACATCCCCAGAAGTCCCACACCACCCTCCCCCACCCCAACCGCCTCTCACCCCCCTCTATTTCCCTTCCAAGCACCTCACCCTGCCCCTACCCCTCCTCCTCTCACCCACACCTTTGCCTCCACCCTACCCCTCCCACCCTTCGCACCCCCCCCAACCATGTCCACCCTCTCGAAACCAGTCGAACTTCGCATCGGCTCCCCTGACACCTTCGATGGCGATTACACCAAGGCTACCATCTGGTTGGACTCTGTCCGAACCTACCTCCTTGTCAATGAAGAGGTCTACAGCACCAAGGCGAAAAAGATTGCCTTTGCCCTCTCCTATATGAAGTCTGGAGCCGCCTTGACCTGGGCTTCTTCCTTTCGACAGAAGGCCCTCTCTCTGAACGCCAATGGCAATGCCAAAGGCTTTGGCAACTTCAAAGATTTCATTACAGACTTTAAAACCACCTTCGAACACCACGATACCAGAGCTCTAGCCATCACCTGGCTCTCCACCCAACGGATGTCTGGCAATGCCAGAATCCCAGAACTCACCTCGTTTATCTCAGAATTCCGCAACAAGGTCCAGATCAGCGAAATCGTGGACGAGAATGTCCTCATTGGGTACTTCTCTACTGCCCTTCCAGTCTGCCTCATGTGCCGCATCATGTCTATGGACACCATCCCCACCAAAATCGACGATTGGTACTCTAAGGCCGTTCACTTCCTCACCCAGTGGGGAAAGGCCGAAGATATCACCAAAAGGAACAAGTCTGGTTCCTCCACCTACCACTTGTTCACTTCCTCCTCTCGCCCCTCGAAAGACCCTGATGCCATGGACATTGATGCCATCAAACTTGGCAAACTCACCCCCGAGGAACATCGCCGATGCATCACAGAAGGATGTTGTTTCAGATGCCAAAAACCTGGTCACCTTTCTAACGAATGCCCCAGATCCAACAACCCTAAGCCGAAGAAGACTTCGGAGAAAAAGGTTAGGAAGGTCGAAGAAGTTCCCCAGCTGAGAGAAGTTGAGGACGATGAAGAAACCGTGGCTCGGATCTCCTTTGCCATTCCAGGCAAGGATTTTTAGATGGAGGGCGTACCCCAATGCAACGACCCTCCTTTTCTTGTGCGTCTGTACTTGTATCGTTGATAACCAAACAGTCTATGCAAATCCCTGTTCACATCGTCGAACCTTCGCACCTGAAAGCCGTTGGTACCCGTGCTCTGATCGATTCAGGAGCACAAATCTCATGCATCAACTGGGACTTTGTCCGAAAACACAAACTCCCGAAAACCAAACTCGCCACCCCCATCACCGTCAACAACGTCAACCAATCTGCCAATAAGAATGGTCAAATCCGCTTCACCACCTCCCTCTTCATCCGTATCAGATCTGTGGCTCACCAAGTCACCTTCTATGTCCTCAATTGTGGAAAAGAGAACATCATCCTTGGACTCCCTTGGTTGAAGGAAGTCAACCCCACTATCGACTGGACCACTCACGAGTTGTCTATCCCCCTAGAATCCGATCAATCCGACCAACTCTACCAGAAACACACCCGACCCTCTCCTCCAACACCTGCCACCCCCACCCCTTGACCACCTCGCCATGTCAACGTTGACACCGTCTGGGATGGCCAACTCTTTGACTACATGCAGAAGGAGACCCAACAGCAACACCTCCTTCGCAACCATGATGTCCGAGTCATTCAATGAATTATCCGCTGTGGCTCTCGCTTTGTACTGAACGCCACCATCGCCAAGCTCACCACTGCCACTGAACTTGCTATGGCAGCTGAAAAGGCGAAACCCAAGCCTATTCTTCCGCAAGAATACGCCGACTTTGCTTCCGTCTTCTCGAAGGAAGCAACCGACCATGTACCCCCCAGTCGACCCTACAACCACGAGATTAACCTCGACGAATCCTTCACCCCGAAAATCGGCAAGCTTTACCCTCTCTCCCCCAATGAAAAGGCAGCCACCGAAACCTTTCTCGACGAAAATCTAGCAGCAGGAAAGATCCGCCCATCGAACTCTCCCCAAGCTGCTCCCTTCTTCTTCGTCAAGAAAAAGGATGGAGGCCTCCGCCCTTGCCAGGACTACCGATATGTCAATGAACATACTGTTCGAGACGCCTACCCCCTCCCTCTCATCTCCAATCTTGTTGACAAGCTCAAAGGGGCTAAAGTCTTCACCAAGTTCGACGTCCATTGGGGTTACAACAACGTCCGCATCAAAGACAGTCACCAATGGAAAGCGGCCTTCATCACCCACAAAGGCCTCTTCGAACCCACCGTCATGTTCTTCGGACTCTGCAACTCCCCCACAACATTCCAACGATTCATGAACGACTTGTTCAGAGACATGATCGCTGAAGGATGGCTCGTTATCTACATGGACGACCTCCTTATCTTCTCCCCCGATTCCAAGACCCATGAGGAACGCACCAAACAAGTTCTCCAACATATGCAGGAACTCGATCTTCATCTTAAGCTCGAAAAATGCAAGTTTGCAGCCTCAGAAGTCGAATACCTGGGCATGATTGTTCGCCCAGATGAACTCGCCATGGACCCGGTCAAACTCGATGGTATTCGAGAATGGCCAACACCCTCTAAAGTCAAGGATGTTCGCTCTTTCCTTGGCTTCGCCAACTTTTACCGACGTTTCATCCCCAACTACTCCAACGTTGCTCGCCCCCTCCTCGACCTCACCAAGAAGAACCAACCCTGGAACTGGTCCCCTTCTTGCCAGGACTCCTTTGACGAGCTAAAGAAGCTCTTCCTCTCTCAACCAATCCTCCACCTCCCCGACCCTGCCCGACCTTTTGCCATTGCCACGGATGCCTCCAAATATGCTTCTGGAGGCGTTCTTCTTCAAACTGATGCCAACGGCGACTGGCATCCCTGCTCCTACTTGTCACAATCCTTCTCTCCTACAGAACGGAACTATGACATCTACGACCGAGAACTTCTCACCATCATTTGTGGCCTCAAGGCCTGGCGGCATTACCTCCAGGGATCCCCTTTCCAAGTTCAGGTCTTCACTGATCACAAAAACCTGACTTACTTCCGCCAACCCCAGAAGCTCAACCATCGACAGGCTCGATGGTTACTTGACATCTCTGATTTTGACCTCCATCTCACGCATGTCCCCGGAACCTCCCTTGCTGCCCCCGATGCCCTCTCTCGACGACCTGATCTCCTCCTCACCACTGATGACGACAACGACAATGTTACCCTTCTCCCGGACTCACTCTTTGTCAACATTATCGACGTCGCCCTCCAGGAGAAGTTAGCCTCCTCCTCCGCCTCTGACCCCCTCGTGCTTGATGCACTTCGTGCCACCACTGGTGATGTCCCTGCCCGCTTTCGCTCCCAACTCTCTGACTGGCAGTATGACGCTGGCATCCTCACATATCAAGGCCGCGCCTATGTTCCCCCTGACCTCCGGAAATCTGTTGTTGAACGACACCATGATCACTTCGCCGCTGGCCACCCTGGTTATCTGAAAACCCGTCAACTCGTTGCCTCTGAATTCTGGTGGCCTGGTCTTGCCCAGTTTGTCCGGAAATATGTCGAAGGATGTGCCTCCTGCCAGTCGGCCAAGGCAAATACACACCCCACTGTCCCTCCTCTTTGCCCTATCTCCTCTTCCTGCTCTCGCCCCTTTCAACAGGTTTCCTGCAACCTAATCACGGACCTTCCCCTTTCCGATGGCTTTGACAGTCTTTTGGTCGTGGTAGACCATGGACTTACTAAGGGGGTGATTCTCTGCCCTACGAAGAAATCCGTCTCTGCCGAAGGGATTGCCTCCCTCTTCTTCCACAAGGTTTACACTCGGTTTGGCCTCTACGACAAGATCATCTTGGATCATGGTCCCCAGTTCGCCTCTGCCTTCGCCAAAGAACTTGGACGACTCCTTGGGTATGACCTCTCCCTCTCCACTGCCTATCACCCTCAATCCGACGGAGAAACGGAACGTGTCAATCAAGAAGTTGAGACCTATCTCCGCATCTTCTGTGGCAACTCCCCCTCCACATGGTCCCAGATGACCTCCCACGCCAAATTCGCCCACAACCACCGCCCTCACTCTGTCACTGGCAAATCTCCCTTCTTCCTCACTTATGGTTTCGAACCTCATCCCCTCCCCACTGTCATTGTCGAATCCAACCTCCCAGCAGTCGAGGAACGACTAAAGACTCTCTCCGCCGCTTGAGACGAAGCTCTGGCAGCCCATGAACTCGCTAGACAAGTCATGAAAGCTCGCTCCCACGGCAAATTTACCCCCTTCCGTAAAGGTGACAAGGTTTGGCTCGAAGCCCGCAACCTGAAACGCCTCATCTCCCACCCGAAGTTCGCTCCCAAGCGGGAAGGACCCTTTACCATTGTCCAGGTGCTATCTCCACTCGTTTACAAACTCCGCCTTCCTCGTACCTGGAAAATTCACAACACATTCCACGCTTCCCTCTTATCGCCCTATCGCAAAAATGATGTACACAGTCCGAACTTCCCTTCTCCACCACCTGACCTCATCAACGGAGAAGAGGAGTACGAAATGGAAAAGGTGATCCGACACAAGGGAACCCTGAACAACCGATGCTTCTTAATCCGATGGAAAGGATACTCGGCCGAAGAAGACTCTTGGCTTCCGGAATCGGAGTTCAAACATGCCAAGGAGATTCTTGCAAACTATAAGAAGCTCCATCCCTCCGTTTTCCCTTCATCCTCTCACCCACCATCATCTCGCCACAATGACCAACGTCGCCGCTAGCCGCTCCTCCTCCGTCGAAGCTGATGCGGGCTGGAACCCACCTCCTGAACTCCCTCGTCTCGAAACCCTGGACCACACCTGGGATGGCCCGTGGCCTCCCTCCCCTATCACTACCGAACCAGTCGTTAACCCTCCTCGCTTTGCCTCTCGTCTTTGCTGCGACCCTTTCTCTTCTATTCAACAGGGACATATGCTTTCATTCCTTGACAATTCTAACCTTTGCATCGCCCTTCGAAACCACTTAGACCCCTCTTCTCCCCTTTACTCGGACACATGGTCTACTGGTAGGGTGTACTGAGTGCACCAACAGGGGAATGCAGCCAGGTGGTCGAGTTCAAACCCTGACAGGGTGCGAATTTTGTGACCTTTGAGACTCCAAGTTAAAACCATCCGACTCTTGGCAGTGCACATTGCCTTGAGACAGGACACCCCTGGTACGTGATGACTTGGTCATGGGCTGGTAACCCGGACTCCAGGTCCTCTCATGTATTGGTTAGTCTCTCCTGCATGGGTCTACTCCCTAGCAAGGTTGCCATGGGCAAGCATGGTGTAAAAGGTGAGGCCTGGTGGGCCCAACAGCTGAGAGGCTTAGGGTAACGGGAAGCCTAGCTGCGAAGCAGGTGAGCCGTAGGCCTTCAGTAGGACCCCACACAGGGGAGCTGCTGTTGGTGCTCGAGAGGACAGATGCCCAGGTCGGTCATAGGTATACCATGTTCATCGTTGCCATGCTCAGGGCCCTGGGAAGCCTTGCAACAGACAATACGGGAAGTGAACTAGGTATGCGTTTGGCTTAAGGTGTAAACATGACTTGGATTAGGGGTACTGGGAGAGATGTGTCGCCCAGCCGCCGACGGTCCTTGCCATGCCTTTTTCACATATACATCGAACTCTCTCATCTTCGTTCTCATGCCGACCTCATCGCCGACAACACCGCCTGCATGCACCACACCTTCCATATCACCGAGATTTCGAGAATAAATGTACGCTATGTACTACTCGAATGCGAAGGGACAGAGGACTTCTCAAGTGGGAATACTCACTTGGAGATGTGCGGAGGACTTTTCAGGTCTCTGCGAAGAGAAGAATGTATCTTGTATTCGACTCTCTTAGTGAGAGTAGGTAAGGGGGAATGGCCCCCTTTATATACATGAATACTGTATGTACTTGTTTGTACTATTCTACAGTATTCTATCCAATAGGATTACTAGTTCTATTTCAAATGAATAGTGTAAGCTGTTATGTAAGCATGAAGAATGTTTCTACAACATTCTATGAGGTTCTATCAGATACGGATTGATCCTATCGATCCTATTTGATCCTATCTGGTCTAGACTCTGATCCTAAATGATCCGATGTCATGTGATTGATCATGTGACCATTAGTCATGCTACATTCTCAACACGAGACCCACCATACCATCCAAGAGCTCGTTATATCCGCCATGCACCAATTGGAGATGGACGACTTGACCACAGATATTCAGCGCTACGTGGAACATCTTAACATGAGATCTAACACTGACGAACGATCCCCTGAGGCCTCTAGTGCCCCCTTGACTCTCAAGGAGCTTGCCTCCATCGAGCGGACAGAAGTAGCATGGGAAGGCGAAAGGAATCGCCCTTTACTGGAGACCCACCCCCTCTATAACAATGCATGTTTTCATTGCCATCGCCTCTCCCACATCAGGGCTAACTGCGTTTACTACCATTGCTGCCACTGCAACAAGCACGCCCCAGGCCATTCGGCGTACCAATGTCCTCTCCTCTGTCATAGATCCCCTGCTCCACTCGTCCCCTCTTCGTCCTTGTCCTCCTCCTGTTCATCTCGCCACTCCCACAGATCTCGTGGTTCCTCATCCTCTGCTCGTCCTCTCGCCCAGCGTCTCTCGTCCCCTCCGGTTCCCCATACCCCTCTCCCTATTCCCCCTCCTTCTGGTCGTCGTCATCAACAACGTCTCCCTCGTTCTAATGCAGAACTCCGCTGTCTATCTGGAATGCCAGCTGATGGGTCTCTTGATGTTGACGAGGAATGGGGATACCCCGATTACGATGCCTCTGCTATCGCCAACATGACAGGTTCCCCAGGCAGCGATCGCTGCATGGACCTCTAGTTCGTCCTTTACCTCTTATTTCTCATCGCGATTTCGAATGTACTCCAGGGGTAATGTTACGATTCGCCCCTATTCTTTTTCTTCTTACTCATTGTTGTTTACTGTTGTTGGCCTTACCCGATATCTTCACTTCGATAGAGTGCTCTAGAACATACAACATGTTCATCGCATGCCCTTATCTCGCTATCTTTACTTCTTTCTTCCTTTCGAATATTCTTTGCTTAGTCATAGTTATTCCATAACCTTCTATGACCTTCCTTTGCACAGTATATAAGCCCTAGTACATTGTCTCTTGTACCTCAGCTTAGTTCTGCTCAATCTTACCTCGTTCCCCTTCGTCCCCTTATCGTAACTTGCTGCTACCTCTTCGGTAGGCAGACATACACTTGAACCACCTGCTATATGTCCTAGCAGGCAGAACCCTTGACCCTATAGGGCAAGTACCTCGTTGTCACCTCGAACCCTTGATCCTACGTTCTAGTTCTTTGAGCCTACGCTCGTTCCTACCCGGACCAAGTGTAACAGTTACTGCCTATGAAAAGAGCATCGTCGACATAGATGATGATGATAAGAATATTCTCTCTGATAAACTTGACATAAATGCCAGAGTCGGAGGTACATCTCTTGTAGCCGAAGCTGACAAGGCTTTGATGCAGGAGCTTATTCCATTGTAGCGCTGCCTGCTTAAGACCGTAGATGGCCTTGTTTAACCGACAAACCTTAGACTCCTGACCCTGCACTACATATCCTTCTGGTTGAGTCATATAGATTTCTTCATCCAGCTCGCCAAAAAGAAAGGCGGTTTTGACATCTAGCACTTCGATATCCCAATCGTGTATGGCTGCTAGTGCCAGGATAAGTCGTACACTTTCAAACCTTGCTACAGGTGAAAATGTTTCTTCGTAGTCTATTCCGAAGATTTGAGTAAAGCCTTTTGCAACGTATTGTGCTTTGACTCTGTTGCCAGGACGAATGGCAAGTACCCATCTGCCTTTGACAGGTACACGACTTTTTGGTAAATCTACCAAAGTCCAAACGTTTCGTTCGTTTAGGGATTTTATCTCATCATTGCAGGCATTGTACCAAGCATCTGCTTGTTCCTGAGGTAAATGTGCGATTTCTCGGAACGTCTTTGGTAAAGTCCAATCTGAGGGACTGACTGCTGCTGCTAAATGATGGTTGATCCATTTGTTGCTGTATAGGTCTGATAGACCTTCCTCGTTTGTGGGATGAGTATCTTTCTCTGCTTCTGCTGCAGGTGCAACGCTTTCTCTTATCGGTGATGATGGTGATTGCTCCTCCTGAATAGATTCTAGACCTTGCTCTATTTCTCTCTCGATTTGTACAGGTGGTTTCTCTCCATATGCGCTGTCTGGCAATATGCGAGGTCAAGGTTGTCTCTGTGATCTTCTTTGATCAACAGGTGGTCTAAATGATGACCGTGGTTCTCGCAATGGATGGTAGTGATGCGGTAGAGCACGAAATTCAGGTAGATTAACTCCTGATTTCTGTCTTGGTGGTAACCAATTGATAGGTCTCTGTATTGGTATTTTCCATACAGGTTCATCAGATGATGAAGGAGGTGAATCAGAGATGAGCTTCCTTTTATGTTGATGTCGATCCAAAATGGAACTGCGATGTCCAGTATCTGGTTTGTGTTGGATGGCTCCAGGTCTCATAGGTGAAACCCTAAAAGGTGACTGCTCTTTCATTGGTGACGTGGGAGATGATGGTGGTGGTGGAAGATCTGTGAGATCTCCCCAGTCCCAGTCATATGGATCATCCTGATCTTTGTCAGATGTAGTGTCTCTAGCTGTGCTAGGAGTATGATGCCACTCAGGTCTTATGGGATTGCCTGGCATTGGCACTGGAACGAAAGTATAATCCGGTCTGTCATCTTGTGATGCTAGAGGTGCTGCTGGTAAGGCATCCTCTTCCGGATGGTCGTTATCTTCAATAGGAATAGGGGCAGGTTTGTCAAATTGCTCTATGGAACAGTGTGGAAAATGAGTTTCATTGAATGTAGCATGAGTGGAGACTACGACGGTGTGTCGTTTCCTTGACCAGAATTGCCAACCTTTGGTGTTAGGTTCATACCCTATGAATGTCATTTTCTCGGATTTAGGTGAAAGCTTATCAGGCCTTTTCTCCGGAGGTATAAACACGTATGCTCGACAGCCAAATACTTTGAAGTACGAGGCGTCTGGTTTCTTCCCTGAAAACATTTCCATGGGTGTTTTCCAATCATGACGACACATTGGTTGTCTGTTATACAGATGAACTGCGCTTTCGGCTGCGCTTTGCCAGAATGCTTTTGGTAGACAAGCATGTTGTCGCATGCTCTTAGCTTTTTCCATTATGGTGCGATTGAATCTCTCTGCTCGACCATTCTGTTGAGGAGTATGTGGTGCAGAAGTTTGATGCGTTATCCCTCTGGATGAAAGGAGCGCACGAAAATCCTGACTCAGGAATTCTCCTCCTTGGTCCGAACATACAGAGGTGAGTGTATGAGCAGTGAACGTTTCTGCCCAAGCAACCATATTTCGGAAGTGCTGGAAAACATCGGACTTGACCCGCAAGAACGATAGTAAAGCATATCCGCTATAGTCATCAATGAAAGTGAGAATATACCGCGCACGAGTGCGTGATTCGACCGGCATTGGACCCATTAAGTCTGTATGGACAAGCACTAAAGGTCGAGTGGTTCTCTTTTCCGATGCAGGAAAAGGTCGATCTGGCATTTTACCAAGTGCACATCCTTTACATCTCGGGATGTCATGAGGTTCCTTGATAAGAGGTATACCAGAGAGATGTTCATGGGCTTTGATTACAGCTAATTTGGAAGGATGTCCCAAACGTTGATGCCACAATGAAAAATCATTGTTCTTCGACATGAAGGCGTTAACCAACCTCTTAGAGGACTTCATCGGAGTGATCT
>JBBPMV010000795.1:0-11676 GCA_038090495.1 Heimioporus retisporus | reverse complement strand
AACAACATCAACTATCACTTCATTTCATAGAGATCCTATGGTTCATCACAAAAGTGACAAAACTGTTACAATGTAGTGCTTGTTTTCAAATGGGCATATCTCTTCCATTTCTGGACGGAATCACATGGCCCAGGGACTGGTGGGTAGCCAGGAGTGTGTACTACTATTTATCCCACCAACACTAAGTGCCATTTCCACAGGTAGTTGTAGTACACTCCATCCACTGTGAAATGGCCAAACATTGTAACAGTTTTGGGAGTCACTGTAAGATTTGGCTCAAAAAAGACAAGTTAAATATGGCATGGAACAAAGGAAATCCTGTGACCAGAGAGATTGTTGACAAGAAGGCATATGTAGCATTGCCCACAGCCCATCTTGACATCCAGTGCCTTGATCCATCTGCCCATTTGCATCCATGTTAGTAAATCAAGCCCAAGAAAGATCTTAAAAGCCCACTCTTCAAACAGCTCACTTGTCATCCATGCTTTCTTGTTGCTCCAATAATGAAAGCTAGCACTTTCAGGAGTCCTGCTGTTAAAGCAACATGGCTTTTTGGCATAACCAATGAAAAACAGTGGCAATTTCTTGCTTCCATCAGTATTCACAGCAAACCCAAGTGTCAACCAGAATTTTTCTTTCTTTTTTCCACTGGTCTGTTTTGTTGCAAGTCCTTGATCAGGTGGTGCCCTAAGATTTGAAGTGAACATTTGTCAAACCCATAGAGGCAACATGCTTACATCAGAAATAAGCCTGTTTCATCCCAATTCCATAGGTCCTTTACTGGAAATGTAGATAGCATTTTTGAAATCCTTTCCTGCTCTTTTTTTACAGCATTGGGATTGACAGACCCTGCCTCTTCATGTCAGTGATACTCCCTAATATTATATGCCTTGCAAAAAGGGGCAATCCAACCACTACCCATCAACCACTCCTTGTTGGGGACACTCATGTGCTCCTCCAACTTTTGGTGCTTTTCCCAAAGCATGGGTTCATTAACAACCTCTCCCTTTGCCTCCATGCCCCAGACCCACAGGATTAATGCTTCTTCTACATCAGGTCAAGTGACAATCCTTGGTTGCTTGCTTGACAAAGCAGTTGGATTTGAATTTGCACAATTTCAAGCTCTTCTCATGCCTTCAGCTTTTGTGAAAGAGAGGCTTGGGTGAATTCAAGTGTGCCTTCTGCTTGTGTTTGGAAAAACCTGACTACATCTGCCTGCTTCTCATCAGGATGTGTGTCAATGTAAGCAAAGACAGTGAGCCAATTGTAAAGAGTAAGGTTTTGATGCCTCCTGCTGCTCTCAGCAGGAGGTTTTACACTGCTGGCTAGAACTTCTGTGTCAGCAGTGTCATTGGATTTCTGTTGGTACGATGGTGGCTTTGAATGTGGCTGATGGTTTGGCTTGACCAGCATGGTAGATGCATGTTATGATTTGCCCCTATTCTTTCCTCTTTGTGGTTCATACTTGTCACCATCAATTTAACCTGATGCTTCTCTTTTGATAGAGTGCTCTAGAACATACAATGTGTTCATCACACACCATTATCTTGTTATCTCCACTTCTTATTCTTTTCAAACATTCTTTGCTTAGTCATGAGTGTTCTATAACATTCCATGACTTTCCATTGCACAGTATATAAGCCTAGATACTTCATCTCTTGTACTCTAGCTTAGTTCTGCTCAATCTACCTTGTTTCCCTTCACTCCCCTCATCATAACTCACTGCTACCTCTTTGGTAGGCAGACTTCATCCAAGCTACCTGCTATATGTCCTAGCAGGCAGAACCCTTGACCCTGTGTGGCAAGTCCTTTGTTCCAACCTTGAACCCTTGACCCTATGTTTTAGAGCCTACACTCATTCCTACCCAAACCAAGTGTAACAATGCAGGAATGATTTGGATCCCATGAACTGAACAGGATACTGGTACTTATTGTCATGGCACTGAGCCCATGGTGCAGGCTCTTCATTTCAAAATTTTATGCACAGTCACTCTCAGTCAGCACTACTATCATATCTCATAATGTATATTTGGGCTAGAAAACCTATACATTATACAATATGCCAGATTTTTGTATATACCCTGCCTCCCATCATGGGAGCCACTTGAAGTCAATACAGTATGAGAAATATACATTATAATCTTATGCATTATGAGAAAGTCTACTGTATTCTCCTGACCAGTAGTATCTTCTGACCAGATCCTGGTGATGGCTGTTAGAACTTTATTTTTTCCTTAGTAATATATTAGTCATTCATTCACACGCCACACTCTTATCTTTCTATTTATGTTATCACATAGCCATATGCTTCATGTAGTACATGTGTTCGCTGCGCATTGCTGTATGCATAGCCTCATAGGCAGGTATATAAGAGCTCATGTATTGTACTGGTACTTTAGTTTCAGAATTGCATCTTTCTTGCATTGAAAGTGGTTCCTTAAGAGCCACCCTTTGCTTGAGTCCTTACAATATTCCGAAACTATCCTCTCTTACCCTACCACTTTCCCTGTGTTAGTGTCACTCTTCACTTCATGCACACCCATACCCGGACTCCAGGGTTAAGGAGAGCCAAGTCCCGAGACTGTGCAGTTGCTGCTGTCAGTCACTGCACCCCTGTTGTTTGGGGATCCCTGTGATTTGGGTATAGTGGCTTTGGGTTGAGGCCTCAAACAGGTGTGTGTATACCAGCCCTGAAAAACCTTACCACCGTTGCGAGCCCTTGGTGTCAGACTTGTGGGAATAGCACCCTCCAAACGCTAGTTCGACACCAGCTTTGACCATCACCTTATCGCTTTTGGGGTAAAAGCATGTCTTCTAAGGACGTCAAACTTGGACCAACCAACACCAACGCCAACATCCTGAAGAGCTGATATCTTCTTTCTCCTTTCCCCCTTCCCTCCACTTCCGTCGCGTTTGCTGTCCAGCCTGCACACTTTGTGTAGGTTTCATGTGTGACAAAATTCTTCCCAACACCCTCTACCATGTCTCTCGTCCATTCCCACCTCCTCCTCCCACTTTGGCAATAGACTTCGCACCATCTGTGTCAGAGTTTTACAACCCAAACAACTCTCCTCCTCCGACCCGCTCCAACCGCATCAATGACAGTCTTTGCCTTCCAATTCGTGTTGCATCAGGCACATTCATCCAATTTGCCCCTGAAGGACAATTAGTCCTTCTTGAAAAATCTACCAATCCCTTCAAAGGTGTTACCGCCCTCTATCTCCCCTCTCCACCTATACCAGCGGAAGCTGCTGTAGTCGAGCCAATTAGGCGTCCTCACACTTCCTTCCGAAGATCTCCTTACAACCTCCACAGCCATGTTGGATGCAGTAGGCCCCAGTGAGCCCAGACCATCCTTTGACGATGCCTTCCCCGAACCACCATCTCCTGTTCCATCCCGACCTGCTTCGCCCACTACAAGCGAAGTATCAATAATAGAACCACCCTTCGACTCCTGCGGATATCAAAAGATGTCCAACAACCCCTTCTCCCACCCTGTCAAAAGCTTGTCATTGGATGAGCTAAGACAATTCGCTACACAATACAAGGCCTTCTATGAGGCAAAAGAAAGCAATGCTGAATGGAAGGATGACCTTTCCAATTTCCCAGGGTTCCCCTTGGCCCCACAGCCAGCAAGATCGGCGTTTAACCCATTTAGGGTAAAACTCCCACTCCCACCTACTTGGCTGATGGCTAATGCCTTAGGCAAAAATTTCATGCAAAAACCTGAGGTCTTCACAGGAGACAAACGAAAATTCCGCCATTGGCTGTGCCGGATGCAGGCATATTTCATTGGCTTCAACACCACCCCTTCGGACTTTCAAAAGGTCCATATCACCCTCCAGTTCATGGGAGGAGACAGCAATAACGAGGTGACCCGATTCACAAACAGATACATGGATTGGGGATTACCCAACGAAAACACCACGTGGAATAACTTTGTAGAAGTCCTGGCAGAGAACTTCCAGAATACTGGGGAGCATCAACAGGCCAAGGCAGAGCTCATGAGCTTGCGGCAGAAGAAGGACCAGTCTGTTGAGGACTTCTTCAACCGCCTGGAACAGCTCATCCAGGATGCCGAATGGTCGGTCGAACAACACTCGCAGATTGTCATCAGAATCTGCAGAGAAGGAATCCACAATGACATTGTGGAGCAAGTTGAGCACTGTCAACCCAGCCTCATATTTTCAAACAACTACCAGGCCTGGAAGATCAGGCTTATAGCGGCAGGAACGCTATTAGGGGAAATTGCAGCAAGAAAAGCATGCCACACAAATCCGTTTACACCAAGGCCAAATAACTGGCACAAAGCACCTGCACAGACTACATTGGCACCTGCACCAGCAGCTTCCTCTTCCCAGCCGTCGTCCATGACCACTCCCTTGATGTCAACAATCGGACCCAACACACTGGGAACTTTCCCAGGAGCTGGTGTCCCAATGGACTTATCACAGGCACATGCAGAAGGCAAATGCAGGTACTGTGGGAAACCTGGCCCTGCAAGGACCACATGTGGCCGCCAAGAGCATGCCAAATATGTAGTGTAGAAATAGGAGGACAAAAAGTAGAATACACCTCCCACGACAATTTGGTAGCTAAGGTAGCACAGTTGTCTTTTCCTGCTGCAGAGTAGATAGTCGGTTGTCTACTTCATTGAGCAATGTTTTGTCACCTACAACAGTTGTATGTAATAGTTCCTCTAACCGTTTTTCTCCCCTCCCTGTTGAACAGTGTGATGAAAAACCCTGTGAACCGACACCTTGCATATGGATGCCTCCTTGGAGCATGGCCCAGCAAGTAAAAGAAAGGGTACTTAATTTCCCATTGATTGTAAAAAGAAACTCTCCCAATGCATGACTACCAATGCATGGGACAGAAGAAGCTGCAGGATATGATCTATATGCAGCAGAAGAAGCAGTAGTTCCAGCACGAGGACACAAACTTGTGGGAACTAAAATATCCATTAAAATGCCCCCCAGAGTATACAGCAGGGTAGCACTGAGAAGTGGTCTTGCAGTAAAACACAGGATCGGAATTAATGCAGGAGTAATTGATCAAGACTACCGCAGAGACGTTGGAGTGGTAATGACAAACGCCACCGACCAAGAATTTAAAATCAGTGTGGGAGACCACATCACACAACTAATTTTAGAAATGAACCAAACGCCCAAGGTTCAAGAAGGAGAAGTTGCCATTGAAACCAAATGAGGCAACAAAGGTTTTGGATCAACTGATAAGCAGATCCAAATACTGAAGAAACCCACAGGATCTACCAAGGATAAAACTGAGGAGATTGCCAAGGAACCCAAGGAGAAATCTAAGGGGGCCGGAAGGCAGACATGGCTGAATTCAGTTGACCCATGGTCAGCATGCTGGATAAAAACAATGGCTGACAATACCAAGGATGGACGAACAAAAGAACACCTTAAAACATTCATTCATGAAACAAGAATAGCTGAGGTTGATGACACCTTAGTAACACAAATTCGGCAGATGAGCATGGAAGAAGCCGAATTAGTCCTAAGAGAATTACAAGCGAAACCTCAATTCATCTGACAAACGAAAGGATGAGGAAACTCTCTTGAATTCCCAGTATTGCTTATCACAGATAGCAGTACAACAATCGAAACATGCGCATTAATAGATTCTGGATGCATGGGTTCAGTAGTTGATGAGGGATTCATAAAACAACATCAACTCTACAAGGAAAAACTCCCCTGCACAATACCAGTATACAATGTGGATGGGACAATTAATGCCACAGGGCAAATCTCAGAGTTTATAACCGTGGAAATGACATTAGAAGGACACTGAGAGAAGATCACGCTAGCAATAGCAAGCCTGGGAATGCATGCCATATTCCTGGGACATGATTGGTTGAAAACCCACAATCCTGAAATAGATTGGAAAAACTCCACGATCACCTTCTTGTGTGAACAAGACCATTGTCCAACCTTGATCATAGATGATGATGATAATGATGAATTCACATCACAATATTTAGCTGGGGACCGGGTCTTCCAAATCAACGTAGATATGTACATGAGAAATGTATCTACCGATATCGCAGCTGCTGCTAGTGGAAAATGACATGACCAAACCTTCAAGGACGTGGTACCAGAACATTACCACGAGTTTAGAGATGTCTTTGCCAAAGAAAGCTTTGATGAACTACCACCATGTCGACCCTGGGACCATGCCATAGAATTACTCCCAGGGGACCACAAGGTGGACTGCAAGACATACAACCTCACCCTTGCAGAACAACAGGAACTGGACGCGTTCCTCGAAGAAAATCTCACAAGCAGATGAATTAGACTGTCCAAATCCCCTTTTGCATCCCCCTTCTTCTTTGTCAAAAAGAAGGATGGAAAACTCCGACCGGTACAGGATTATCGACGACTTAACACTGTCACCGTAAAAAACCAATACCCCTTACCGCTGATCTCCGAGCTGATCGATAAGCTGAAATTAGCAAAATATGTACTTCACCAAATTGGATGTCTGATGGGGATACAACAACATCCAAATGAAAGAAGGCAATGAATGGAAAGCCGCCTTCCGTACAAATCGTGGGCTATTCAAACCATTAGTCATGTTCTTTGGTTTGACGAACTCTCCTGCAACTTTCCAAACGATGATGAACCACATCTTCTGCGACCTCATCAATGACAGACACGTGGTAATCTATATGGACGATATCATGATCTTCCCACAAGATCTCGAACAACATCAGGCCATAGTGCAGAAGGTTCTCCAAATACTTCGTGAGAACAAGCTATTCTTGAAACATATGAAGTGTGAGTTTGAAAAGCTTGAGACAGAATACTTGGGTCTCATTGTAGCCCAAAACAAAATCTGAATGGACCCGGGGAAAACCGACGCTATCACTAGTTGGCCAGTACCCACTAACAAAAAACAATTACAGGGATTCTTGGTATTCCTCAACTTCTACCGGCGATTCATCCAAGGATTTGCACAAATCGCCAAACCGCTCAACACCCTCACATCGGTGAACAAGGACTGGGACTGGACTGATGCTTGTCAACAGGCGTTCGATAAGCTCCATGAGACCATCACAACAGTGCCAGCACTTGCCTTGCCAACGGACCACGATCAATTCCGTATTGAAACAGATGGATCCAGAATTGGCCTTGGGGCAGTGCTTACCCAATTCCAAAACAGGCGATGGCACCCAATCACTTTTATCTCTCACTCCCTGTGTGACGCCAAACGAAATTACCACACAGTGGATCTTGAAATGGCAGCCATCATCTTCATGCTTAACGAGTGGCACCATTACCTGCTTGATGCCCACCAACCATTCCAACTCCTCACTGACCATAAGAATTTGGAGTATTGGAAAGAGGCACATAAACTCTCATGGCGACAAGCGCAATGGAACCAGCTACTCCAAGAATACCACTTCGAGCTCACCTACCGATCAGGCAAGACCAACCCAGCTGATGGTCTCTCTCAGAGATCAGACTTTGAAAAGGGGGTAGAGTTCAATAACCTCAACATAACGGTATTCTCACAAGAAGTGACCGAAATTAGAGCAATGTTCACCATCTTTGCTCTCACACAACCCGACTCAATAGATGATTCAATTAGGAAACTACAATACAAACTAGAACGATATGCCAGAATAGGACTTGAAAAAGAAGAGTCACACTGGAAAAAGAAAAATGGACAGGTCAAATGGAAAGAATTGACGTATGTTCCCAATGATGTCCTATTATGAGAACACATCATCAAAGAAAACTATGATCATCCACTTGCTGGACATCCAGGACAGCGACACACAAGAGACTTGATCATGACCAAATACTACTGGCCAGCCCTGAGAAAGGACATTGAAAAATATGTCTCAGGCTGTGACACATGTCAGAAGGTCAAACCCCGACAGGAAAATGTGACCACCACATTGGTACCAAACGAAATTCCCAACGCACCATGGGAAATAATCTCAATCGACGTCATAGGACCATTACTGGAATCACAAGGGAAAGATGCTATTCTCACTGTAGTAGATAGATTTTCAAAAATGATACATCTCTTTCCAATTTCCTCTTCCATTACCTCATTAGGCATAGCAACCATTTTTAAAGACAATATATTTAAACTTCATGGAACTCCCTGAAAAGTCATATCGGACCAAGGACCACAATTTGTTTCTTCTTTTATGACGGACCTATATACCCTCCTTAAAATAGAAGGAAATCCTTCCACGGCCTTCCATCCCCAAACAGACAGGCAGATGGAATGAATGAATGTGGAAGTAGAACAATACCTTCGCATCTACACGAACCATAGACAGACAGACTGGGCAGATTGGCTCCCATTAGCAGAATTCGCACACAACCAGAAAACATTGAGTGCAACAGGATTCTCACCATTCATGCTCAATTACGGACAACAACCACAAATTACGACAACAACCAAAATAGTCCATAACGAATCTGCAAACGCGTTCATAACATTCATGAAGCAAACATGTGCCGATGCCATCTCTGCCCTGGAACATGCTGCAGTGGATATGAAATGGTTCCATGATCGCAACATACACCCACCACACGAATATAAGGAAGGCGACCTCATGTTACTAGAGGCAACCAACATTTGCACAGATAGACCTGCGAAAAAGTTGGATGATAAACAATATGGGCCATTCAAGGTGGAAAAGAAAGTGGGTGCTAGTTCGTACAAACTAAAACTGGACAAATCATGGCAGACCATTCATCCAGTGTTCAACGAATGCCTACTTCATCCATACAAACAGGGTGAATTTCCATCCCAACGAAAACCACCACCTCCGCCGCCCATAGTGCAACCCCAAGGAGAGGAGCGTGAGATTGAGGAAATTGTAGACACATGTGAGCAACGCAATGTCATCGAATACCTCATGCATTGGAAGGGCTTCCCATGCGAAGAACAGGAATGGAAGAAATTCTCTGAATTAGGAAACGCCAAGGAAATTCTCATGGACTTCCATCAGCTTCATCCCACGGCAATAACGCCAACAAACCCGATCCACCCTGCACATGTCCAGAATGTTGGGGAATCCTTCCAGAAATACCAGCACCATTCTTTTGCACCAATGACTTTCTTGCCTACCGAGATTCTCTTTGCAAATGCATGTCTTTTCGTGGAAGAAAAGCCTTAAAAAGGGGGTAATGTTAGAACTTTATTTTTTCCTTAATAATATATTAGTCATTCATTCACATGCCACACTCTTATCTTTCTATTTATATTATCACATAGCCATACACCTCATGTAGTACATGTGTTTGCTGTGCATTGCTGTACACATAGCCTCATAGGCAGGTATATAAGAGCTCATGTATTGTACTGGTACTTTAGTTTCGGAATTGCATCTTTCTTGCATTGAAAGTGGTTCCTTAAGAGTCACCCTTTGCTTGAGTCCTTACAATGGCAGCCAGCCAGTTCTCATCTCCATTTTGTTTATGATACAATTCCATTACTTTAGTCAGTAGGTGACACACAGCACATGCCACTAGTATGTAGCACTGCTGTGCACCGCACACCTCCAATAGGCTCCACCTGCTTGACCCTTCATATAGCCTCTCATCTCATGTATTTAAACTTTGTACTTTGCTGAGGACTCTCCTCAGTTTGAATATCAATTTAGCTTCCTCCTGTCTTCACTCTACTCCTCCCTTGCTCTTGCTCTCTCTCTTGCCTTTATTCTGCCTTGATAGCTTACCACTGTTGTTAACACTCTATCTGACCTCTGCCCTCTGAAATACAAGAACCAGGCCAGTACAAGGGCACAGGCCAATACCTGAAGCCAACAACCTCACCCATCCAACCTCTGACCTACTTTGCCCCAACCTCTGACCATACATGCTACATCTGACCTCCAAAGACCAGAGGAACCAGACTTGACAGTTATACTGATGAGAGTAAGCAAGGATGACATGAGAGAAAAAATAGGGGTGGATCATAACAGTTCCTCTCTAATGTTTTCTTTAAAAGCAGAGCATATTCATGCCCTGCACAACTTAGATTTCTATGTCCCTGAAGTTGTTAATAGCATCAATATCAACCCCTCCATGTGGGTAGATGGGACTTGAAGTACTTGGGGTGTACTTAACCCAGCAAACCACAGAGCTAGCAAATTGGAGCTCCACAACTTGTTTCAAGCTCCAATGTCTAGCTGGCATGTGCTTGATGCTTTGTATTGGAGCTCAAAAATGGTGTGGAGCTCACTATGAGGCTTTTTTGTCAGCTTGGTTAGGTTGTCAGCTCATTCAGTTAGGCTGCTGGCTCTTTCAGCTAGCCTCTTGGTTAGTTTTGCTCAAGTTTAACCTGGACATGGAGACCAATTAGTATCCCTTTGGAGTAAGTCCCTCAGGCCCAGAATTACTTTTTTCAGGAGCACAGTTGTCCCACCTTCCATAATTATGTAACCTTCTGAATGGTCATTAAATCTGTACTCGTGGCATTGTCCAGACAGTACAATACATTATGCAGAGGATAATGATATATGGTCTAGGAAAACAAAAACAACACACCCGACACGAAGAAACCACCCTACTCGAAGTCGTCCGCGGGTTCCGCCACCGCACCGTCTTCGTTCCAGATTTGCAGGAACTGTGTGGACCCGACGTCAGTAACCAATCCACGGTTAGAGAAACCGACCGATTTACCGTCGCCCGCTGCGTCGCCAGATGCTCGGGAAGGATGAGGGGCGCCATCGCAAACGGTACACGATCCCAAGAGATCGGAAACTGATGGCGTTTGATGGCAGCCTTGTCGCCAATGGCGCTCTTCTTCCCCGGAACGAATTTGCTGCATTTTCTAGAAGCACATCAAGTCGAGAACACACAAGTTCATGCAAGTCGACTTACTCTTCCGACAGACCGTATAACGCCTTCAAATAGGATTTAAGCAGCATGACGACGCAGACGATAACCGACGTTCTCATGACGTCGATATCAAGCTTTGCCTCTAGGGGAGGCTGCGGGGTCGGGGTCTACAGCATTGGATAAGTAAGCAACCGTTGAAAATCTAGTCGTTCATCTTACAGCCGTTTGCATGTCGTTCGGATTAGACGGTTGTTGTGGCCCATGTAGTTGAACGAGCAGATTGGAAGGAGAAATGACTTCTATGAGCTGCATTCCAGATGTGGATAAAATTGATGTGAGGTGTTTGATGACGGTCAGTGTCTCTTCTTGCGTCTTGTAGTCTACTGTAGCAAAATTCTCGGCCATGTAGCGTGAAAAGTCAACGTCGTCCTAGCGCCATGTTTCAGAACTATAACACAAGAAACAGCGCACATGGCACATTCCCACCTGCGATGATTTCAATGCGGTCGGAATGTCGAATGCTTTTACCAATGCCTTCAAAAAATCCTGTCGAGGCCCTCTCTTTTCCCGAACTAATGAATACCATCGTTGCAACAGGGCGGTTGGTTCGGGCTGCATACGATAGCCTGTGGCACCAGGTGAATACTGGAGAAATTACGCCAAAGCATCTACAGACCTTGGACATTATTTGGCGAAATCACTTTCTGGTAATCGAACGACTGCCTTGCACTGACGATGAAGCGGGCGTTGAGAAGACTCATGTGCTTGTTATACAAGATGGCATGAAGAGCGTTTGCCCGTGAGCTCATTGTAGCATTGGGGCTCGTTTCCAGCGCAACAATGA
>JBBPMV010000794.1:0-11679 GCA_038090495.1 Heimioporus retisporus | reverse complement strand
GGGGCGCTTGGAAGGGAAATAGGGGGGGGTGAGAGGCGGTTGGGGTGGGAGAAGGTGGCGTGGGAACCCTGGGGATGTGAAGCGCTGAGGAGAGTTGGTGAGCGAGGTCGACGTCTTCCTGTTGCTCAGCAACGGTGGGAAGGGTGGTATCTAGGTCCTGGGATGTTTCGGAGGGGGGGGGCGACGGAGATAGAGACGAAGTGTCAGAGGGAAGTTCGGTGGTGGTGAGCCTATGCGAATGCAATAGGGCTCGCTCTAGGGCTGAGGTCTGCCTGGGTGGAATGGTGAAGGATCTATAGCGATGATAGTCCTAAAATGTGCAGCTTAGTTCTTTTGTTACGCTTGGTCCAGGTAGGAACGAGCGTAGACTCAAAGAACTAGAACGTAGGGTCAAGGGTTCGAGGTGACAACGAGGTACTTGCCCTATAGGGTCAAGGGTTCTGCCTGCTAGGACGTGTAGCAGGTGGTTCGGGTGTATGCCTGCCTACCGAAGAGGTAGCAGCGAGTTACGATGAGGGGACGAAGGGGAACAAGGTAAGATTGAGCAGAACTAAGCTGAGGTACAAGGGACGAAGTACCTAGGTTTATATACTGCGCAATGGAATGTCATAGAAGGATGTGGAACAACTATGACTAAGCGAAGAAAGTTCGAAAAGAACAAAGAGATAGAGATAACACGATAAGGGTGTGCGACGAACACATTGCATGTTCTAGAGCACTCTATCGAAGTGAAGACATCGGGTAAGGCCGACGATAGTAAGCAATAGTGAGTAAGAAAAGAATAGGGGCGAATCGTAACATCCTCCAACGCCTTCGGGAAAACAACTTGTCGTTGAAATTATCTAAATGCACCTTCGACTCCCCTCAGATGGAATATTTGGGTTTGATCATTGGTCAGGGACACATACAAATGGATCCGACGAAACTCTCGGCCATAGCAGACTGGAAACCCCCCACCTCTGTCAAAGGAATCCGTTCTTTCCTTGGTTTTGCAAATTTCTATCGCAAATTCATCCCAGGTTTCTCTAACTTGGTTGCCCCCCTCACCCTCCTCACCCACAAAGACGAGCCTTGGCTTTGGACCCCACTCCAACAATGAGCCTTCGACTCCCTGAAAGCTCGCTTCTCCTCCTCCCCTGTCCTCGCTTTCCCTGACGTTACCCAACCCTTCACCATCATGACGGATGCCTCTCTCTTGGCTGCTGGAGCCGTCCTCCTCCAAGCCAACATCAATGGTGACTCACACCCATGCGCCTACTTCTCCCAGACATTCACCTCGGCTGAGCAAAATTACGACATCTACGATCGCGAACTTCTGGCGGTTATTTTAGCCCTCCAGGAATGGCGGCAATACCTTCAAGGCACTCCTCACCCTGTTACTGTCATCACCGATCATAAGAACCTCTCGTATCTCAAAGACCTTCGCAAACTTTCTCGCCGTCAAGCCCGCTGGTCCCTCCTTCTTCAGGACTTTGACATCGTCTGGCAAGTCACCCCAGGTTCTCGCATGGCCCCTGCGGATGCCCTGTCTCGCAATGCAGATGTCGATACCTCTATGGACAATGTTTCTTCCATCCTTCCCGACCCAGTCGTCATTTCTGCCCTTGATCTCGCCCTGGCCGATAGCATCTGTCGTTCCTCCTCCTCAGACCCCCTCGTAGTCTGGGCACTCTGTTCCTTGCAGGATGACTCTCCTCTTTTCCCTCGTTCCTCCCTCACGGACTGGTCTTTTGATAATGGACACTTGTACTTCCATAACTGACTCTATGTCCCTCCTGCCTCTCGTTCTGCCCTGCTTCGCTCCTTCCACACGTCCCCCACCACTGGCCACATGGGTTTCTTCCAAACCAAGACTCTCATCGAACGTGACTTTTGGTGGCCGGGCTTATCCACTTTCATTCGCAATTTCATCGCTGGTTGTGCTCTCTGCCAGCAATCCAAGGTCAACACCCACCCCACTATGCCTCCTCTCTCCCCCATCCCCTCTTCCTCCTCTCTCCCTTTCCGCCAGCTTTCCATGGACCTCATCACGGACCTTCCCCTCTCGTCAGGTTTCGATTCTTTGCTGGTCGTGGTCGACCATGGCCTTTCGAAGGGGGTAATTCTCATGCCTTGTGTGAAAACCATTGATGCCGCAGGTGTGGCCCTCTTATTCTTCAACAACGTTTTCAAACGATTTGGCCTACATGACTCCATCATCTCTGATCGCGGCCCCCAATTCGCATCCGCTTTCGCCAGAGAATTAGCCCGCCTACTTCACTACGACGTCCGATTGTCCACCGCATATCACCCTCAGACTGACAGACAGACTGAGCGAACCAATCAGGAAGTCGAAACATACCTCCGACTGTTTTGTGGCAATCAACCCCATTCCTGGTCCTCGTTCATCTCTTCTGCCGAATTCCATCACAACTCCTCCCCCCACTCCTCCACGAAAACTTCCCCCTTCTCACTCATGTTAGGCTACGAACCGCGAGCTTACCCTCCCCTTGGAAAGACCTTCATTCCCGCTCTCTCCTCTCGTCTCACCACCCTGGAGGAAGCCTGAAAGGAAGCTTTAGCTGCACACGAGTCAGCCCGACGCCTCATGACCCAACACTGCACCCGGAAGTTCTCCCCTTGGAAGGTCGGCGATAAGGTATGGTTAGAAGCCACCAACCTCCGCATTTCCTACCCTTCTAGGAAACTCGCACCCAAACGGCTGGGCCCCTTCAAGATTTCCCAGGTACTATCGCCTCTGACTTATCACCTCTGTCTTCCTCCCACATGGAAAATTCACGATGTCTTCCACACCACCCTTCTCTCCCCCTTTTGCTCCACAGAAACACACGGGCCATCATTTCCCACTCCACCTCCTTCGAAATGTCCATCACTTCTTCTTCTTCCTCTTTGTCTCCACTCTCTGTTTCTTCTCCGTTACGCTCCAGACCAGTGCAGCCCTCCTTTTTACCCACCTCCACTATCTACACCCTCTACGCCGCCATCCTCGCCGATCCTACCCTCGTCCTCGCCCTCGAGACTGATCCTCTTTATGAGGAAGATGAAATCTCTCAGGAACTCGTGCACCTTTTTCTTGACATTTCTAAAGTACAATCGTATCATTTCCAGGCCGCTCCTTCTGATCTTCCCGCGGCTTTTGGTCTCCCCCTTCATCTTCTGATTAATCGTATCCCCGACCGAATCCTTTCTATCCTCCATCTTCATGGTTTCCATACCTTCGTACAACGTCTCAACCCCACTACCCTCTACCCTACTTTTCGTCACATTTACCTTTCTCTTCCCCGGGATGCGCAGGACAGATATCTCAGTTCTATTACATCCATCCCTACCGTTAACACCTCCTCATTTCTATCTACCTCTTCCTCTCCCCCTCCTTTGCCGATCCCCTCTCACGACGTCCCCGCCTCAGTACCCCTCGCCTCCCGTCTTTCCTCTGTCCAACTCATTCCTCATGATCAAGTCAATGATCCCTCTCTTTGCGCTGATGGTTTCTTCGTCAATCCAAATGTTCTCTCTCTTAACCGCGACCACATTCAATTCTTCTGCAGCCCTACCGGCAAACGTATCCTCTCCTCCGGTGTCCAAACTCTCACCTCCCCCATCACACGCTCTCCCGCAACCGCCTCCACCCTTTGCTATCACTGTCATCACTCTGGACATTACCGTGAGAATTGCCCTGATTACCGCTGCTCATCTTGTCGCGTCTATGCCCCAGGACATCCTAACCATCTTTGCTTTACTACCCAATGCGCTGCCTGTTCCCGTTGGGGCCATTCTGATCGTTTCTGTCCCACTTGCACCTGTTCTCGTTGCGATCAAGCTGGACATATTCTTTCCGACTGTCCGTTCGAAAATCTTGCTCCTTCTCAAGCGTCTGTGATGTATCTCTCTACGACGGGTTCAACTGGATCTTGAGGTCAGGGCCTTCAAGGCTTAGTTGGGGGGTAATGTTACGGTCGTCCTCTTCTCCACGCATACATACTCTTCACTCTCCTCTTTCCACCTTTTTCCCTTTCTTTAGAGTGCCTCACGCACACCCTTACGATTGGTTTATCTTTTCTTTCCGATGCTGTGCATCCTTTGTCATTCTTGCTTACCTGACGCTGACGCGTCCTTTGTTCTTTTACCTTCCTTGACATTCTACGCTTACGCGTCGCCGGGTATATAGTCCATTCGTTTACTACGATGTACTCTATTCTCGATCTGCGCAATCTAGCGTACTCTTGAGTCACCCTCAGTCTCTCAGTCCCTCAGTCCCTCAGTCTCTTAGTCCGCCTCTTTGGCGTGGTCCTAAGTCCCTTCGTCCCTTCGAGCTGAGTTGTACCTCTTCGTGAGTGTCCTGCTCGTTGGTAAGTCTTACGACCCAGTCTTGATCCATTCGAGGTACGCTCTGCGTAACAGCCACTGCCACCATCATCGCACGGCCCCTGTGCACTGTGTTCTCGCCGTCGTCCTCACCCGTCTGTGCCACCCTACGGTCGCCACAGTCACATACCAGAGGCGAGTGGCCACACCACCCTCCCGTTTTCCCCGTTCGACTTCAGCTCTCACCATTGTCACTGTCGCCGACGCCGCCGCCGTCGTGTTGCCCCCCGTGCACTGTGTTCTCGCCGTCGTCCTCACTCGTCTGTGCTACTTTACGGTCACCGGCAACCTCGCTTAGGGATCAACAGCATGGCATCCTCGTGTTCAGGTGTGTCTGCTTTTTCTCTTATTCTTTCTTCTTGCTCACACCATGCCATCAAAGAAAAAGCTTTCCACTTCAAAACAGGTCAAGATGACTGTATTCGGGTCCATTTCACGAACTGCAACCGTGTCGCTTTCAGAGCTACGACGGGACCGCCTCCTCGAAGAGCAGAAGACCAGGGAGGCCATCAGAGGTACGCTTGTTCGCCTCATCCATTGTTTATGTGCATTCAATGATGTGTAGAGACGCGATGCCAGCAAGAGATGCTTGAGGAGGCCGCCCTTGAACAGGGAGACTTGTTTGATAGTCCTGATTGCAATGACTGGGAAGACGATCAGGACATGCCGGTGGCTAATGATTCTGACAGCAGCGAGGATGATGAATCCTCTCCGCTGTTCTCAAAGTACTTCCGCACAGCTGCGCAGAGGTAAGCAGCTATAATTCGCACATTGCCACACCTCACGAGTGTAGTGGCATTGCAATGACCCAACGAGTAGATGTTCGAACACGTGCACAGCGCCATGAACACACCCGCATCGCCTGGGAGAATCAGATGCCCGCTCTAGTTGATCAGTATCTCACTTGGAAGCATGGGCAAGATGAAGCTGATCCGCAGTGTCCCCTCTATTCCTTTCAAGTTGCCGCCATTGGTGTATTCGGTATGGCTAATTTTTGTCCTTTCTGTGCACTACTCATGGTTCATGGGCAGATTTTACTCCTACGCACTCCATCAACCAGAGACCTGGTGAACACGCCAATGTATTGCTTATTCACCTCGGTCTGCTCGGCTGTTCGCCTGTGCAACCGACCGTCACCGTACGCCTGGAGTGCCTGGAGCTCTATCACCAACTCCGCCATCATCAATCATCTTACAGCATACAAGCCTTTACGAAAGCATTATGTTCCCTCCACAACGTAAGTCTCTTGTTACCTGTGCTTCCTTCGCTCAGTCCCTTCCAGTCAACATACAGCCGACACCTTCGTTCTCAATTCAGCGTTGCATTCGACACCTACCTCGAAATTTTGCGAACAATTCAGAAATCACTACTATGTACTCTCGGACGTGACGGCATGGCATGGAAATTAAGTGGTGCTTGTCCGTCGTGCACTTTCAATGTACGTTATTTACGTTATGTACTGAAGCCATTGATTCTAATTAGTATCTCTAGCAACCAGGAGAGCCAACCCTTAAGCCCGCTCGTCTGCATAGCATGGATGGGAACCAGTCAGCAAAGCGGTTGGATGGATCTGGATCAGCAGACACTCATGTTTTCGACAGCGATTACTTCATTCCCACGCCAGAGGTGCAGCATTTCAAGGATGATGTACGCAACCAAGCAGGAGCGAAAGATAAGCCGGCGCGTGCGACAACCTGCACTGATCACTGGACGGCTGCTAAAGTGACACACGAGGACAACATTCACGTCTTCGATCAGATGGGGATTTTTGTGTTAGCCTGTCGCCATGGTTTTGTGGAGTGTGTTGCAGAGATGAAGCGAAGTGGGGAGTTGTATGTATTGCTGTCTTCGTCATACCTATGTTTAACCAGTTTAATAGAGCAAAGTATGGTCTTGCGGTCGTCAGCCAGCTCCTCAACATTTGTGGTGCAGACCAGACCATTGGGCACGATATCGGATGTGCGTCTAAGAAGACTATTGCCAATAGTTCGATCGGCAACAGAGCGAGTGAATTAAACCTCACGATCGTTGTCAACGCGTTTCATGGCTTCGCTCACAACCGAACTTGTCAATTAGAAAACCATCCCCTTTATCAAGCTGGCCTTGGGATTGAAGACCTTGAGACGTGTGAACGTGTTTTCTCGAGCTCAAATGCCACAGCTCCACTGATCCGCCATGCGTCTCCATTCCATTGGATTCAATTCATTGACTTGCACTTCGACCAATGGGACAAGGACAAATATTTGGAGCTCAGTATGTACGATTATTGTGCCCGGCGTCGACTAATGTATGAAATTTGTTAGGCCGCTTTCTTTTAAACAACTACAAACAAGCTCTGCGTACCATACACCAGTTCTCGCCACTCCTCGAGTCATTCAAACGTGAACAACGACTGACAGACGATGACTTCGAAAGGTGGAAACAAGAGGAGCTCGTATATCTACAAAATTGCACAGAGGAACCAGTGCAGCAAACACTGGCAGTTAAGTACGTTGAACGGCTTGCAGGCCTTAAATTTGCCGAGTTCATGTGTTTTTTACTTGTCATTCGATGATACTAACAAGCCGTGTAATCAGAGAAAGGTATAAGAGTGCTGTTTCGCTTCCGTTCGTGACGTACACACCTGCGGAGTACACCCAGGAGTCAGGGCTTAATGCATCTGCGCGAGACTCTACGGCTGCTATTGACGCAGAATTTTCATCGGCCAGCCGAAAGTTGAACCTACAGCTTGACGCTCTTGCCAGGTTTGAACAGGCTAATGGCATCACTGCTCGTTGGACTCCTGACCATCCCGAGTACAAGGCAGCACGAGAATATGCCCAACATCATTCCTTTATCCATGCAGTGGAGGAGTTAGAAGGCCTCGTCATTCAGCGCTTATTTGAGCTCTCGAAAGCAAACTTGGCAGCTACCGGTAAGCGATTGTCAAGCCATCAATGATCTTCTTATCTTTTGAGCAGGGTATAAGATGCGGAAGCATATATCGAAAGCCATCACACGCCGATCTGCAGCAATCTGCGCTGCTCTAGAAAAGTACAACCGACTCGCTCCACGCCAACAACCTCCTCGACCCAAGCTCGAATATAGCGAGGTCATCGGCTACACCTCCGTCGGAGAATTTGCGATGCTTAAATATTCCCGTCATGAGATTCTCAACAAACCGTGGGCAATCCCAAAGAATCGGGAGATGTCAACTCGTTTTTTCAAGGTGAAGCGTTCACACGAAGAGATTGATCATCTGAATGTCGAAGTCAACCGGTTGCAATTGTGGGTTGACCATGATGAAAAACAGCTTCAGTTGGCGATCAGAGACCTTCAAATGGCCTCGTCCAATATGACAGGTGTGATGGAGCAGCTGTATGCTGAGTGCCGTCGGGTGAATGATGTCCATCGTATGATACTACAGAAGATCTATGGATTAGAGGGTTATACAGGTCCCCGCGTTGGGTCAGTGGTCATGCCGACCACATCCGACATAGATACAGAGGATGAAGAAGATCAGACTGTGCAAGATGACGCATGGAGACTAGGAGATGCACTTCCTCGTCTTATGGCATAGTACCTGTCTATTGGTTATTTACATGATCGCAATGACAATTCTATCGGTTCAAAAAATCCTACGGACAGTAATCAAGATAAGAGCCATGAACGTGAATCACCAAGTAATGAGTAGGTGGCATCGCGATTGCTTATCAGTGCACCGCCATCGCACGGTGAGCTGTTCGGGTTAGACAATGCCACCACACGCTATTGATGCTTTCAATGCAGCCAAGTCTCGTCTTGACTACCTAGATCTTGCCGTTCAATCAGTGAGTTTGTATGTTATCAATTTGAGCATGTAGCTAACCAGCCGCATGCCATGCAGAACACTTATGTTGAAATCAAGCTTTGTGCCTCATTTGATTTCGAGTGAAAAGCGGGTAGTCACTGCATTTTGCCTCATGTTTCACCTGTCGTTACATCTGTTACGCTTGGTCCGGGTAGGAACGAGCGTAGGCTCAAAGAACTAGAACGTAGGGTCAAGGGTTCTAGGTGACAACGGAGTACTTGCCCTGTAGGGTCAAGGGTTCTGCCTGCTAGGATGTATAGCAGGTGGTTTGAGTGTAAGTCTGCCTACCGACGAGGTAGCAGCGAGTTTCGGTGAGGGGACGAAGGGGAACGAGGTAAGATTGAGCAGAACTAAGCTGAGGTACAAGGGACGAAGTACCTAGGTTTATATACTGCGCAATGGAAAGTCATAGAAGGTTGTGGAACAACTATGACTAAGCGAAGAAAGTTCGAAAAGAACAAAGAAGTAGAGATAACAAGATAAGGGTGTGCGACGAACATGTTGCATGTTCTAGAGCACTCTATCGAAGTGAAGACATCGGGTAAGGCCGATGATAGTAAGCAACAGTGAGTAAGAAAAAGAATAGGGGCGAATCGTAACAACATCTTCGCATCCACTCAATCAAGCAGAGCTTGCTTGCTTGCAGTGCATCAAGGCCATGTTTGCAGAAGACTTCCTCGCCACATTCCGGGAGTGCCAGTTTGATTGGGAAGAAGTCCCTCTACCGTTTCCTATGCTACAGAGTGGCCTCTCTTGATTTGAGTGTATAACCTATGTCTAACGCCCCTCGTGTTCTAGGACTCACGAACGACAGGGAATTTTTCAAAGATCTCCGTCTCGACAACCTCGGCTTCTCTGCACACCTCTTATATAACCTATATACTTCTATCCCTCCCGACCCTCAGATCCTGATGGATTGTTCAGAACCGCGTAGCCCAGTCACAGACGTGGATACCAACATGCACGCTCTCGCGCCCACTTACTTTACTCCTTGTGGCTCTGTATATCCATTTGATACCCCCGCAACGGGTAGTACTGTGCAGGAGTTGTCGGTTCCGAGCCACATTTGATTTATGCTGACGTCAAACTTAGTGACGCAGCCGGTGCTAGCTCCGGCAACAGATGAACCGTGGACCCGGAGCTTGTGCGATTCACTCAGGATCAGTACACAGTATATTAGTTGGTACGTTCTGTTGAATTTTCGCTAAGCCACCACACTGACATGCCGGCCTGGCTAGCTTGTCGTATGATTTTTTGTATGTCATTTCCTCTTGGCAAACAAGTGACTCTGCTTGTCCCTGGTGTATAAATGGCGGCGACTTTTTCCCTCTACTCACGCCAACATGGCTCGCACGTCCATCCTTGGTGGTAAGCGTGTCCGCCCAAATCGCCCGAAGTTGACCACTGCAGACAAGCATGCACGACGCGACCGCTTTGAGGCTTTGACAACCGATCTTGCACAAGCACAACAGGCCTATGCGACAGAGGCTCAAAATATTGCAAAGAAACATGGCCGGTAGGACAATTACATTGCATTTGACTCGACTGACTCAAATATCACTCTAGCTCTTTGAAATGGACACACTCGAAGTTATTTATGGACAGTTGCCATTTGTGCGGACACCGACGCGTAAACACCTGGAATGCATTTTTGATGGCAAAGCTACAGGAAATTAACAGAGGTACAGATTTCATATGTTACATATGTTCATCTACTGGAATCTGCATAGGGCGAGCTCATGGTGAACGTGTTAAGCTCCCGGAGTATGTTAGACAGAATAAGCCGGCGCTCCTACGCGAGTACCGCGGTCTCTCCGAGCCTGCGTTAGATTCGATGGTGGCTTCTGTCCAGAGCAAGCGCGATGCGAAAGTTCAAGGTGCACACGCGAATCCGAAGACCATGAATCATACGGTCACCGCTGCATTTTCTCAGATGGATAGCGATGTATGTTCATTTAATTTTCTGAACAACTTATTGATTCTTGGCTAGTGGATGACTTTATGTGCAAAGACTGGGATAGAGGGATTCTATGTTGCTGTCCGGGGCTCCATTGAAGACCTCTCGGAGCCAAAGCTTTTTTTCACTGAAAAGGCAGAGAAATTTGTTCGTTCAGTTCTGAACATGGACCCACGTCAACTTGGACTTCAGCTAGAGTCATGGGTTGTCAGTGGTATCAGTATGTCAACTACTCTGCCTATTTGACCAGCTAATAAAATGCTGCTTAGACATGCCATCTACCGATCCGCCGAAGCAGCCATTAAATCAACTTGTCAGCGAGTGTCGCACAATTATCCAGGAAGAACTTGGTACGTTACATTATGTAATGTATAAACACAACAATGATTACGTGTTTTCAGAGTCTATTTTGATTGACAAACGAGTCCATGGGTCTCATAGGATGAATTATAACAACTATGAGCAAGCAATTGTAGAGCGTCATGGGGTAGCTCTCACTGGGTGGCCTATTCCAGGTGGGGTTCGTAACCCAGGTAAGGTAGGGGCTGCACAGATCAACAAGCTGCTTGAGGCCCTGAAGTCAGAGACATGCAAATGGATGTCCCTCACAGCTGCAGAACTTGAAGCTCGCATTGCACAGAACAAGGCACGTCAAGCATGTGGTGAGAGGGTGTACAAACCACGTCATCGTCACCAGGCTATGCAACAACAGCCAAAGGGTACTGCTGAGATTAGCAGCAGTGAGGGGGAGGCATAAATTTGCAATAGCTCATATATACGACATATTACATCCTTCAGTAATAATGATCCACGAACAGCCTAGTGCTATTGTTGCCAACACCTGTGAAACACACTCCAACGTAATTTGTGCTCAGGTATGCAACATTGGCGACCACAAGGTAGCAAGGACAGATGAGGACGACGGTGAGGACACAGTGCACAGGGGCCGCACGACAGTGGCAGCGGCAGTGACGTGACAACAGTGAGGGGCTCTCCAAGCTACTTCCGCTTTCGTCCCCTCGTTCACACTGCCCGTCAGTCGGTACAACGCCTCCACCAAGCCCGCCCCACAGTCCCCTGCCACCCACACCTTTGATCCCCAGTTTGCTCGTGTCCTCATCTCGTTTATACCACTGAAGTCAAACGGGGAAAATGGGAGGGTAACGTGGCCACCATTGTCTCTAGCATGCAACAGTGGCAGCCATAAAGTAGCGCGGACGGGTGAGGACGATGGTAAAATCACAATGCGCGGGGGCTACACGACGACGACGACGGCGACAGTGACAATGTTAGGGCTGAAGCCAAACGGGGAGAACAGAAGGTGACGTGGCCACTGGCATCTCTGGTATGCGACAGTGGCGACCGTAAAGTAGCACAGACTGTTGAGATTGTAACATGATTACATGATACAAGATCACCTGACTTCATAGAATGTCAGAGAATGTTCCGGAATCCTCTATAGGATCAAGTCGGAAGACTTAGGAACAAACCGGAATCCATAGGATCAAACCGGGTTACAAATCATGCT
>JBBPMV010000792.1:0-11694 GCA_038090495.1 Heimioporus retisporus | reverse complement strand
ATTGGCTGAGGACGTTCCGATCGAATCCGGTCAAGGGCGAGGACGGCGTGTGGCGCGCCCGGTCGGGGGTGGACGTCGCGATGGCCGTGAGGGTGGAGCTGAGAGCCGAGGTGGTGGAAACGCTCGCGCGCGGTTTCGAGGCTGTCCTCGAGAGCGAGGTCACCCCGGCGTAAATGCATGCCCGACGATCAGTCTGGGACTATGAAAGGGATCATGTATGTAGCGGTCGCGCCATCAAACAGATTGGTGATAAGGAATTATGGACTCGTGATGGCCTTGCACCGCTTGTGGTGGCGCGCCAGTACTTTTTTTTAGACGGTGTAGGCTATGGAGTGGCTGACAGAGCTAATCTCACATGCGTGATTGATGGGGAAACGCTGAGTCAGGTCGCGTCGTAGCGAGTGCCACACCGTCGTCTCGGATCTGGGCGGCGTCGGCTCCTGGGGCTGGCTGGTTAGTTACATGGATAGCGTACCCGGCGATGCTAACGGCATGTCGAGCGTAGCGCGCAATGATGGAGGTCATTCATGACGGAGCAGGCGGTTTGTTAGGTGAGCATAGTCGGTTTGGCGACGAGAAGCGAGACGTTGTCTGAGACAGTCTTCCGGCACGGATGTGCCCGTTTGGTGTGCAATCAGCCGTCCGTCCATGTCTACTCACGTCTCGGGCTTGCGAGAGGATCATCATCCAGGCTCATGACCACTCCCGCTCGCAACCAAGCCGCCGCGCCGGCAGTGTCGTTTGTCTCGATGTGGTGGTGGGTTGGTGTGAGGCCGTCTGTCGATGTCTAGGAGAGTGCTGGTAGAGGTCAGACGGGTCGTCGCCGGGGCGAGTGATTTCCTCCGCCGTGTTGGCGCGGCGATTTGGGTGTTTGCTTGGTCACTTTTGGGGCACTTACCGATGGAACATGGGGGGTGATTGTTGTTGGGGTCTCGTCGGCATGAGGTCTCCGACGTAGAGAGCATTATAACCTGGGAGTGGGAGGTTGGTCTTATTTCTCCGGTAAGATGGCGGAATCTGGCTGGCGACTGTCGTTTGAGGGACTTGGAGAGTTGGCGGGGAAGAAAGAAGAGTCAATATCTTTTTCTCGGAAGCATAACTGGTAGGTTACGTTATACCATCATCAATGGAGGCGGTTTGTTACGCGGAAGAAAGCTGCTTGGGGCTTACTTTCTCCGGTCGGCGGCCCGAGGTGCAATCATACTGACTCATGTATAGTCATCTACCGACTATATCAGTGCTGCCAAGCGGGCGTGAGCGAGGATGCTCACCCCCACTCCATGTCCATCGTGAACACCTACACGCCTGCGCCAGAGATCAAAGAGGATGAGTTGTATGGCCCTGACCCATACGACATCAACTTTGTCCTTCCAATCCCCCCCGTGCTGTCCACCGACAAACTGCAGCTCGTGCCGTTCGTCCCCCGCGTGCACGCCGCCGCTTTCCTGGACGCCATCCGCGGACACGAAGCCATGTTCACCCACATGCCCCTCCGCCTCGAGCACCCCACCGAATTCCTGCACACCGCCGAGCGGTTCCGGCGCGACCCCCGCTACTGCTGGTTCGCCGCGCTCGACACCACGCGCCCCGACGCGGACCACCCGACGTGGCCCGGCGCGCTCGCGGGCCTGTTCGGCCTCCTCGGCACGGACACCGCCCACCTCACGACCGAGATCGGCCCCGCGATCGTGCTGCCCGCCCTCCAGCGCACGCACGTCGCGTCGCACGCGGTGGGCCTGCTGCTGCGGTACATGCTCGAGCTCGCCCCGGCGGGGTGCGGGTTCCGGAAGGTGAAGTGGGCGGCGGGGACCGAGAATGCGCCGTCGAACCGGCTCGCGGAGCGGATGGGGTTTCGGCCCGAGGGCGTGCTGAGGTGGAAGTACGTGTTGCCGGCCGTGGAGGGGTATGAGAAGCGGGGCAGGGCGGCGAGGGCGGGGGACGCGCGGGACGGTTTGCTGGGCAGGGATAGCAAGGAGTGGGCGGTTTGTTGGGACGACTGGGAGGAGGGCGGGAGGGAGCTGGTCGAACGTGCCTTCGCGAGGGTAGCGTAAGCGTGGTTCGTTGGAAAGCTTGGATAGCGCACGCTATGAAAAGATTCACTTCGTTGCTGAGCTACACTGAGGCTAAAAGGGCTCGGAGTTTGGTGCCCGTACGGCCGGGGCGGGGCCTACAGCATTTTCTCCACGCAAAACATCCTTTCCAGCATAAAGGTGACCAAACTTGAAGTCGGCATGCCGTTGATGATAAGATGGTCTCAGACACGGTCCGGCCCTCTCAGGCTGAGAAAACCACGTTCATTAGGCTTAGGATTTGATCTCCGGGTAAAAATTGTTGAATACAGCCTGCCATTGAGCCCGACCTCCGACATCTGTTTGGTTCGCCAACAATGATGTTTGACGACCCGACCTACACCAGAACCGAGTCAGTGACGATGCGACTCAGCACAGCATGACGGTTACCCCATGGGGGTTGATCACTCTGTACCGATCACATTCCTACAAGAGGGTTGGGTCAAGGAAGGTGTCGGCCTGCTTACCTGACGAATCGCCGACGCCCTCGTTCGGGCTGTGGTTGTAGTATCGTTCGTACCGTACTTTTCACACGAGTTGCCAGTTGGGCGTATCGGCTCAGCGCTCAGCGCTATTACCTTATACAAAGTTTGTGAAACAGCAGCACCAGGTTGAACATGTTCGTTTGATCAGATGTCATGTCCACAAGCCTTATCAGTTATCACATATTGCTGTGTCTCATAGGCGAGTGTGATTAATAAACCTACTCCTTGCCGAGCAACGTCCTTACCCCGTACTACTACTAAGCCTTACGCCATGTCTTCAGACCAGCATCACGTGTCGCCCAAACTGCCAACTGCACTGGCAGGACATGCCCATTTAGATTTACCGGGCCATGATGTCTTGCTGCTCATGGTATGCGGTCGTCATTCCAACGACATCCAAGTTGCGCTATTTCTCATGCTCATTATAGCTGCAAAACGTTCATATCGTCTCCACGAAACTCGATGTCCCCACCTTTGAGGAGGCGCTCTCCAAAACTCTCCAACTATACCCACACGCGGCCGGGCAGCTTCGGTGCAGCGGTGATCGTTGGTTTGTGGGTGGACTCTCGGCTATCTAGACTTGTCTCTCTCATTCCCCATAGTTTGAACTCACGAATTCTGCGGTTCCGATCGATGTCGACTACAAGCTCGACACCACCTCGGATGCTCTTCTGAATGGCGATTGGGTCGTTCAGGACGACTTATCCATGTTTATAAACCACCAACCCATCAACCTCGGTCCTACTACCGACGCAGATGCCCCCCTTGTCCGTCTCAAACTGACTTTATTTGAGGACGAGACGGCCATCGGCATCACTTGGCATCACGCGCTCGGTTTGTCGCTTCTCTGATCACCATCACAGGTTTTTGATCGCTCGGCGCTAGGCGATGCTATTTTGATGTTACGATTCATGCACACGCTCTCTCAGTTCTATCAAGGTCTACCCCCGACGTACCCCCCTCCGACGTTTGAGAAACATCACTTTCGTCCCCCGTCTGCCTCTATAACCGACGAATTTTGGCCCCTCTTATCCCATCTACACTTTACGTGTCCGCTCAGCGAGTTCCGACAAGTGTATGGCGGATTCCTGAGGCACTTCCAAGATCTGAAATGGCGGTTCGACGATGACGAGCTCGCCAGACTTCGATCGACACTCACGCTACGTGCGCAGGACCAGAGCTATCTCTCGAAGCAGGATTGTCTCACCGCCTATGTCGTCGCCGTACTAAACCGAAGCGGTGAATCCGTGCGGACGGTCGCGAGCGTCAGCAGCGTACGTCCGTCATGCCCGATATCGACGCCTGTCGTTCACGTCCAACCGTTCGCTTTTTCAGTATCGCGATATCGATGCCCCCTTTGCCGCTGCGAACGGGGCCGGCAACATGATTCAAAACGTATGTTTCCAGCATCTTTCTCTCGACGCCGATTGATCAGAACACAGATATCAGCAACCGTGCCATGGGATATGGCCGACATTGCGACCGCGCTTCGACGTGCGCTCCAGAAATGCAGGGACCCCCAGTACATCGAGCATGCGATGGCGGTCTCCAGCGAAAAAATGCTGGAAATTGCCCGTGCCGGCAGGGGGGTGAACTGGACGGTCTGCGATGATGGATTGGTGACGGTCAACTCGAACGTAGCGTACGTCGCGCCGATCATGATGCTCCACATATATACTCACGTTACGCGCCAGGATCGACTGGTGTAGCGCACACTTTGGGTGCGCCGACGGCAGCCGGTTTTATACGACCCGGACGCTCAAGCACTGGCTGAGGTGCTTCCGATCTAACCCGGCGAAAGGAGAAGACGGCGTGTGGCGGGCGCGGCAGTCAATCGATATCTCGATGGGAGTGAGTCCGGAGGTAAAATCGAGGGTGCTTAAAGCCTTGGCGCGTGGTTTCGAGGACATCCTCGACGACGAGGATCCGAACGTGTAAGCATATTCACACCATACGTCGTGCACGATCTCTAGAGATGTGTTATCGTGTAATATGCATGATAAATGTGAACTCGTGGTGAGATCACCACGACAACTGATACGGCAGAAGTTGGAGAGACACGAGGTGAACCGACGAAGGAGGATAGCGCAGATTTCACAATCAACGACCCACTATCTGGTGATCTACTGCGGCGCACGGTGGCTGCAGACTAGTTCCATACAGAACGAGGTTTCAGCCAGTGGACGATTGCCACACGCCGTCTTCTCCTCACACTGGATTGGACCTGAAACATCTCAATAAGTTTGCACGTCGAATAGTGGCGGATGCGGAAGCGCTGATGCAGCCTAGTTTGGAGACGTGGCGGCGGCGGGTGGTCTGCGCAAGAGAGCATAGAAACAATGTTCAGCCGTTGCGCCATCACCAAAGCGCCACCTCGGATCCAAAAGCTTTTGAAAGAAATGTTACCGTATGTGAGTTAGACCTCGCCAACGGGGCTTAAAATCTGCCGGTCGATGGCGCTCGGTGGCACAGTAAACCTGTACCTTCTTGATCAAAGATCGGGGGAGAATGTTCCAACGCTAGACCTGGATCAAATTATGAGACACTCACGGCGGGCGTGTACAAAACGCGATATCAAGGCGCCGTCACATAACGCCAAGAGCGTCGGAAGCATGCAGATTGGACCAAGAAAACCAAACGCACCGGCGAGAACCATCGTCTCGTCTTTAAAACGGTCAGCTTGAGGCTCAGAAGGGGAGCATCACTGCTTTAATGCATCCCCCTTAGCGACTGTACAGGACAGATTGGTTGATAATTAGGAAGGTTAGGAAACGGGGCAAGTCATCCTGGACGACCCAATCGCCTGCCAGGAGAGCACTGGAAGTCGTATTATCATTATACCCATAGTCTACAGCGACAAGAGTGATGATAGGTCCAATGTTGGGATGATGAGATATGAATGTAGATGCGACCCGAACTTAGTCAACGAACAAACTGATGTTCATCGCTACATCGAAGTCCCCCGGTAGAGTGGGGTATAGTTGGAGAGCGTTGGAGAGACCCCCTCGAATGTGAGTGGGTATGTCAGTTCCATAGGTGGGATATGAACGGTCTGTACCTGTAGCGTCCCCGAGTAATCACGAAAAAATTTTTTAGAACAAGGGCAGATTACGCCAGTACTGGATATCAATATTATAGTGGGCGACCGATCATCTCTTTGTCGGGAGCGGATATCAGCAACTGTGTGAGTCGCTGTAAGCCTCAAGGTCAAAACGTAATGTCCCGTCGTAGATAGTGTCATAATTCGGGACCCTCAACAACCCAAGTGGCGCTTGCCCATCTCGGTCATGTCATGGAGCCGATGATGAACCTAGGTTTTACGCAGATCGTCGCCACTCAACCACCTCGGGACTTGCTTGTGCCCGACTGGTGATACACACGCTAACGAGGTCGTGGTGCGCAGGTTTGGTCGGTGATCTTGCCCAGGTTTTTCATGCTATGCAGTGACTCGAACGCTAACAAATCAGAAGGATCACTGGCAGCATGCGTGAGTGCATTGGCCCAATCCGCGAATCCGCCGTTGGATATTTTCATACTTACTTCCGGGTGCATCTCCAGGGTAGTACTACCCCAGTACTCACTTCTTGTGTGGGTTTATTCATAAACGCTAACTTTATTTATACGTATGTATGATGTTTCTTTTCCTTCTCTGCTGGGAAAAGGCTTTTTGCAACGGCGGTGTCGTCGTTGTCGCCACCCCTTTTTGCCTTTCCCTGAGGCTCCCTCGCCACACCTGTCCCTGTCCTCCCTGGATTTCCACAGTCCTTTTACTCTCGTCTCGCCTCACCGTACGTCGCTCTCTTCCCCTCCGAAGGCCGACGACAACGACAACCAGAAAGCCGCGGTAGCGCGATTATCACACTGCCGTCGTCGCCACTCGCCGATAGCAACGCATTTTCGGCGTCGTCCTCACGTTAAGCACCTCGCTCATCTGCCTGGCACGTCATATAGTACCTCGCCTTTTCTCGCTCACCCGCGTTGCCGTCAGGCGCGCCCTTTCTTACTTACTCCCGTTCCTCATTCTCGCCCTCCAACGACATCGAGCACTCAGCAGTAATGACACATGTGCTGTTCGGGAAAACGGGTCGTGTTCTCCAGGTTAGGCAAGGTGGGGGCGTGCAAGCCAACAACTCAACGTAAAGATTAGCTAATTAATCAAAACACAAACAAACGATACGTCGGGTGTCAAACGAGTACGCACACTGAGTACAAAGGGAGTGCCTAAGATGTTCCTCCCGCCACGAGGCCACAAATCCCAATTTGGCATGTTGACCTTGTCAATTTAAAATTTACTATGTATACAGAGGAGATGGGAAATAACTGCCACCGAATGTATAGTGCCGCCGAACAAAGTGTTGCCAAATGTATGTGCCAGGTCGGCCAGCATCGGCGGATGAAGTGCACCATTCAACACCCTGACCACGGTGTCCCATTGAGTTGGTCTGTTACTACCCCGTCTTTAAGCAGTTGGATCTTGCAAGGAATTGCTCAGTCCAAAGTGCACGAGATCGACTGATCTCGATCACAACCTGTATATTGACGCCGGTGGCCAAAAGGATCCATTGTGCGAGACCGAGTATTTCTTCGCCGCGGGAGTGGATATCAGCAACTAGGCTGTTGCATCTGTAACATTCCGTCAACACGCATAAGTGTTCATTCAAGTTCACAGACTAGCAGTGCTGAGCACTAGGTCGGGCCCGGTCGCATTAAACATATGTGGCATGGCCAAACATTGTCGTTTAAAGTCACGGTGTGTCTTTGTTCGCCTGCTCATTCCGCACCATTTTCTCATTCGCCGGCGCACGGTGTTGCTAGGAACAACCCGATTCCTGTCAGATTGCCGGACTCGCGGTCCGATGGGAGGGAGCTTGACACCTGTTACAGTGTCTTAATTCGCGTTTCGGCAAGAAACCAACCCTGGACTAGGGTCTGGATGCCAACAGACTATTTCTGTTTTGCATACTAAAGCATAAGTACATATTCGTTATGAGATACATGGTCGGCTTCTGCCAGGGCCACGTTTGCAAAAACTGGCATCTCCGCGACATGAGGCTCGTTACGAAGCCCCAAACTGCCGATTTGTCGAAAATCCCAGATTCCAAACCTCAGGGATGGATCTCACGCTTTATATGGTACTTTGTGTGTCCTTGTTTTGAATCTAACAGACGAAATGTACCAATCCATATAGGCTTGCTTTGGTCCTCCACAGGCCCTTGTACGAGGTTCCATGGGTAATAAATATCGCCGCTTGCATGAAACTTTGTTCACTCATACCCATGTCTTTCCTTCAGCGTCTGGTGTCGCCCAAGCTACCAACCGCGCTTGCAGACCGCGCAAGTGTGGATTTACCTGGCTATGACCTCTGGCTATTCGTTGTATGCATTCGTTGCGATATTATCTCCGCACCTCCCCTCATGCCGTCTCCAGATGGACCATGTCCATATCCTACCAACGAAACTTGACGTCCCCACCTTTGAGGAGGCTCTCTCCAGAACCCTCCAACTGTACCCCCACTTTGCTGGGCAGCTCCACTGCGCTGGAGGGCGCTGGTCTGTAGGTTGATCCTTGGAGCCACCTAGGACGCGTATCTCACTCCCCGTAGATCGAACTCACTAATAACGCCATCCCTATCGACATCGAATATAGGCTTGACACCACCTCTGGCACGCTGCTGAATGGGGATTGGGTTGTCCAGGATGACCTCTCGTCGCTCCTCAACCATCAACCCATCAGTCCTTTACCTTTCGAAGGAAACACCCACCTTCTTCGGCTTAAGCTGACCCTTTTTGAAAGTGAGACCGCTATCGGTGTCTCATGGCATCATACTCTAGGTTCATCCCTTTTCCTGATCCTATTTGCATGCTTCTAATCGTTTGACCTTAGGTGACGCGATCCTGATATCGCGTTTCATGCACACGCTCTCTCAAATCTATCAAGATCTTCCATCAAAGTTTGCACCTCCGACATACAAAAAATATCGCTTCCCCGCACCGTCGACTTCCTTGTCTATCGAGTTTCTGCCCCGTTTGCCCCATTTGCACATCACTTCTCCTTTGAGCGAATTCATACCGCAATACGGTGATTTCCTTGCTAATTTCCAAGATGTGAAGTGGCGCTTTGAGGATCATGACCTTGCCGAACTCCGTTCGAAACTATCTTCCCAACAAGAAAACAGATATCTCTCGAAACAGGACTGTCTTAGCGCCTATGTCATCGCCGCATTAAGTCAGAGTATGGAAAAACCCGTACAGACGGTCTCGAACGTCAGCAGCGTAAGTCTGTCCCGCGTCACCCGAGTATCTGATCAAACAGTTTTGTTTCCAGTTTCGTCACATCTGCGCGCCCTTCATCACCGAGACTACGGCGGGAAATATGATGCAGAACGTGCGTAGCTGTAGTGTTCCCTCCTTTGATGCCGGTTGAAGAATTGACCCGAATTTGTCAGGTCCCTGTGACTGTTCCGACCGATATGGTTGGCATTGCTTACGCGCTGCGACGCGCGTTGGTTCAGAGCCGGGACCCCGAGTACATTTACGACGTGATGTCCGTGGCAAGCGATACCATGCTTGATATCGCCAACGCCGAAAAGCTCCTCGCGTTGATATTTCGCGATGATACGGCGGTGACCGTCAACTCGAACGTGGTGTACGTCCCTTTACTTATCATGCATGGGATCACATACTCACATCACGTGCGTTAGGATCGACTGGCAAGGCGCGCACTTTGGGTGCCCCGACGGCAGCCGGTATTACACCAGCGGCATGGGGAAACATTTTCTGCGGTGCTACAAGTCCAACCCGGTCAAGGGCGACGATGGGGTATGGCGCCCGCGTGCGTCGATCGATATCTCGATGGGTGTGAAAGCAGAACTGAAACCGAAACTCGTCGACATCCTTGCTCGCGGCATACACGCTCTCCACGACAGGCACGACCTCTGATTTCCTTCTCTCTCCCTCTCTTTCTTTTTCTTCTTTTTTTGTTCTTCTAACGCCTGCAACCTAACGTGTCGATGTACTTGATGTTGTTATATTTAGGGTGGTGTTGTAAGAAGATCTGGCGATCAAAAAAAGAAGCTGATGGCTGATGCGACAGGCGAAGCCACTGGCAGGAGCGGGTCCCTTGTATCAAGCATACACATCACCTATAGTTGTAACACTCGTTGACAGTAATAGTCATGTACCAGAGGATGACGCTTTTACCAGCATTATAGCATACACGCCATAATGAAATTATCATGATTATTAGGACCTTTAGATGTGCCTTCTCAAAAAAGAAAAAATTTACCGAGCAGTGTTGCGTCAGCAGGTAGTACGTAGGTGACTTCAACGACGGGATGTGTCAGTCGATGATGGGTTTCAGCCCGCCGCGCGGACCGACGACGGTTCAAACCCGGGTCGCAAGTGAGCGTTACAGGGCTCGGGAGGCCCTTTGGTGACCACACGGCGACTGATCTGTGGCACGGTCCAGCCTGCGAGGATGGACGTACACCCTCGCCAAGCACTAACGAACCATCACTACCACCCCCTTGGTTCCCCGGGCCCCTGGATCGTCCGATGGATCCCGCCGGTTGATGCGTATAACCGCCGATGAACGTACAACGTGCTGTGACTTTCCCGGCGGGTTTGTCGAACGCTCATCCACTGGCTCCGAATCCGACGTTCACAGGTTCTCTCGTCAGCTCCCAGCCATGCTCACCGCCACTTCCAACGACCGCCGCACGGGGCCATTTGTCGAGCGCTCTCACAACGTTAACGTGATCAACGATCCGTCCTCGTACACGTGAGTCACACACACACATCTGTTCGTACACACACACGATCACGACTTGAGCTACATGTACATACCCCATACCCCCCGCGTCCTACTTCAACGTGGCCAGCGTCCTCGAAAGGTGGTACGCCGCCGAAATCAGGGTGACGTGCCTTGACCGTCGCCATCAGCATCCCGCCCCGTGGCGTATCAAGGGACAAGCGTATCACTCACGTAAAGCCCTGCACCGCGTTGCCCAGTCTAGAACAGGCCAGTCAGCCCAAGGTGGGGGGAAGGGCGCAAAGATGGGGCAAAGAACATTACCCTTCGCCAGATTCCGAAATCTCCTCCGTGCACAGCCCGACGTGGTTCGAGTATTGAAGAAAGTCCTTCGGAAAAAAGCGAGTTCGGTCATCGGTTACGAGTAAACGAACGGGGTCGCCCACCTCGAACATGGTGACCGCACGCTGCAGCAGCGGCCGGTCGTACTCGCCGGCACGTGTCAACGCTTCGATGCACCTTCGAGCGCGCGGCGTCAGGGTCCGTCGGATTTGCCCGTATCTTTTACGAGACGCACCACAGCGTGCACAAACAAAATGTGCCTTCTTCGCCACCCACTCCGTCGTCGCTCTTGGTGACATCGTAGCGATAAACAAGGTTCTGGGGACAAAGTTAACGTCCATCGTCGTCAACACGGCTTTCATTTTACGTTTGACGTCAACCCTCCCCTCTCGGGGGTTCTCAAGATCTGCCTGAGCGTGCCGACGAATCGCGGATCAGACTATCAGGTAATGTAAGATGACCAACGGGTTGAGCATTCGTCTGACGAGGAATGGAAGAGTGCGAAGATACAAACCGGCGTCATGAAAAACACGAGCGGCATGATGAGCACGGAGGAATCTAGAACGTCAGTTTCCTCGTAACTTTGGCCAAAGGCCCGCAAAGTCGGGTTCCACGCTTTCTGCATGATTTCTTCATACAGTTCGTCCCTCGCTGCCAGCCACTCATTGCGCCTGGGGCATGGGAGGGATCGTTTCTCGGCCAAGCGTAAACCTGAGAAGCGCCATTCTGTAATCACAACCTCAGACAGCGTTGGATGTTACATGCCTCGGTCGATGGCCACCCTTGCTCGCATGTATTAGTATACGCGGTACCTTGCTGCATGGCAGCTTGCAGGAACTCACCAAAGCATTATCTCGGAAAATCGTGTCTATTAGCAAATCGCCGTGCTCCGCCAACCGACTTACCTTGGAATACTGCATATGGGAGTCATGAATCGACCTCGTGCTCACCCAGCGTGGACATATTGGCACGTACCGTAAAGTGGCGTTTCTTACCCCGAACTTCCCTGCGGTAGGCACACAGACATTCAGACCTGACACACGCTTCCC
>JBBPMV010000791.1:0-11694 GCA_038090495.1 Heimioporus retisporus | reverse complement strand
GGTAAATAAATACTCCATTATGCTTCACAATGGACATGACGAGTCTCCCTTCCCTTCGATCTCTGTTTCTCCATCCTCTTCTAACCCCTCCTTTGGTTCACCACGCGCGTCTGCAAATATAATCAAGCTTGTGACAGCGCCATATGGGGTCGCAGAGGAGAGACCAAACGCGGCGTCGATCTCGCTGCCATATTTCCTTCTGGAATCGCGTGCATAAAGTGCCCGCAAATTCAACACGAATCGCGGCACCAGCGTGAAGGGAGGTACCAAATCCACTATCCCAATAACCGCTTCCCAGCCGTCCACTGAAATAAATCCCATGTCGTTCGATAAGCTGATGAGCGCTAATGACAAGATGCTATGTATAATGTGTTAGTGTTACGCGAAGAGTAGAAGAACCGTCAGAACAGTCATACGCAAGAAAATAGATCATGCCCTCCAGTACAAGGAGGTTCATGTATCTTCCCAAATAAAAATGCCCGGTCACTTTGTATATTTGAAGTGACTCCCGGATGAATTTAATGATGACAAGTAGACACATCAGCATCCCGAGAGCGACCTGCGCGGTGTCTTTTGCGAGTTCGATCTTGGTCCATGTGAAACTGGGCGCATTATAACAAAATGAAAGGTCGAGCACTTCACCAACTGCCTCTGTGACCAATGCATTCATGCCGCAGAAGACGCAGAATTTCACATACCAATGGACATCATCCGACTTGTTCTCCCAATAGATATCACCAGATATAAGAGGCATTCGATGACGTAGAGGATAAGGAGGGTTCGAAGGACCAGCTTTGATTGATTGTAGATTGCCCATACACGGAGGATCATCACCACTTGGTTCGTCAGTCGGCCAGCACCACAATGTGAAATAGAACCCCCACATTCTGCGGCGCCAAAAAATATCATCTGAGCCCATAAGATGCATGTACCAAGTATTCCACCTTGAGAGTGTTTTTCAACAAAGGGAACCGTGGAACACCAAATTGTTAAAGGTACTTACAACTGTATATTGGATCAGGGTCACTTGTTGAAGATATCAGTAATTATGAAACATCACATCTACCAAATGTTGAGTTTTGGGAATTTGTGGTTATCTTGTGAACGGCAAGAATAATTTACCTTTAAAGGACCAGGTATAAATGAGCTCCCACCTTTGATCCAGTCAAGTCAGCACGAATAATGGGGGAGCTGAAATCTTAACGCACTGAAGGAACATGTCCTGGTAAACCAATCATGGGTTGATTGGTATATTTGGGCGACAGGAATAGACATACATCACTAGGCACAGACCAGAGTAACGAGCCTAGAAGTAATATTAACAGGTGCCAGTCATATTGGGGCGCAGCGCCTGAAAATGCAAAAATACATACAATAACAAATAGCATAGAAACCCAGGTCCATGGCTTGTTCTTCGGTCGTAAATAGGCGTATTTGTTTAGTTGTTAGCAAGCGGCGTGCTATGGGGAAGTATGTACTGACCCAAATATACTCAATCTGTCGGTGTCAAGTCTTTCAGCAGATGGCTCATCTTTCTTCCCGGAGAACGTGAAACCTACCTCATCAGCTAGTGTGAGGACTGATAAAGATGTCATCAGTGTGAAGAAGGGAAAACGAAATGTATTTTTTGCTTACTGTAATCATATCCGACTGCAGTGGGTATCACGACTGGGATTGTTAGTGATGTGAAAAGTTAAACGCGGTGACCGATACATACGAGATACGTAGTCGTTCAAGTAAACGCCCATGACAGCTGCATCTAGGTTAGCGGCCATGGTCTATGGCGGGCAAGTCGAAAGAGTACGATTCGTAAAAAACGAGGGGGTGGTGAAAGCTTTGTAGCTCCTTAGAACAGCCGGAAATATAAACTAACTCCGGTAGACATCAAGTCGGCGGAGAACGACTTGTGGGAATAGGGCGGACGCTGTATAAACAGCCAAAATCACTGCAGAGGATGCTAGATGACCCACCAAGACATCGTTGGCCCTCGAGATCAGTCGACGGAATGATAGTTAGTTCGATGCCGAAATCGACCCGGTGCTGAAGCAATGCTGTCGCATCAGTGTTACCCGAAAGTTGGATTTCCGGAGTGGTCGGCGGTCCACATGCCTCATCAGCTCTGAAATGAACGAGGTTACCTTGTTCTGTCATGTGGCAGCCTGGAGGCACCAATGACTCGTCTCCCTTCATATAAATTTGGTATAGTCTGAGAATAAAAAGCTGGTATCTTGCAGACACGCGTGCGACCAAGGGCCCCATGATGCTGTAAAAGATCAAATACAAGGCGAAGACTCGATAAAAGTTTACTTGGAAAATGATGGTCTTGAACGTTCTCTTTCCACATACGGCCAAAGACGTCAGTTATCCTTGTAGCAGGCGGAACGTGTGATGTCTATCTTAATGAGTAGAATGGAACGTCGGAGGACCCGGATGCCATAAAACCGTTAAGTGGTGAAATACACTCTAGCCTACGTACTGCTACGCAGCTAAGCCTTGTATATGTCCATGTTGGCTTCGAATCTGTTTTGTTTTAACAAAGTGACAGCGACAGGGCGCGGCTACTTTGTAGGCCGTTAACGCAGGAATGAGGCAAGGCTAATTTATAACCACAACCTCTGGACTTCTTCCCTACCTTCGCCCTCAAACAAGGTATCCACAAAGAGAATATTGCCAGTACTAGTGGGCTCCCTCACCTATGTATCAGTTTGACAAAAGTATGGGAAAAGTCTGAAAAGCGTGCAAAGAGCACACTAAAAAACGCCCGAAGTAACATGTTAATTTACTGATGACCGCTCACTATGTCGAGTTCTGGGGCTATTGGTAGCCCGGGAATGAAAACTGTGACATCAAGGAGTCATAAAGACCGATAGTGTATGCTCCGACTGCCTGCCCATGCTTCGAATCCATCATGGCTTCGTATGGGAAATCATTAGCCGTAAAACCAACATAGAGGCCGAAAGTGTCTGGAAGGATGGTAGCCGGTGATGTCCGGGAGGCGTGTACAGCTCCCGGTCGCTGAGAGGACCAGAGGGCGGCGAGTTGCTCGAGGATGAAATGGGTATCAGTAGCGATAAGATGACATCGTCGTGGTCGATGCTCGCCTGATCCTGAATTCTCACATGAGTGCGATGGCGCCCCGGTGGAATGACCCGACGCACCTCCGCTTGGTATGCCAAGCCGGTCTGCCTCAATCGGAGGGAAACGTAGTTTACCAGGTGCAGGTGACAACACGGGCAGGCGATCCAGTAACCGTGATGGTGCAGACGCACGGCGCTCTATCGTCACCCGCAGAATCTGAGAACGCTCTCGAGAGGGCTCCCTCGCCCCGGACGCCTGTCGCTTCATAGGACGAAAACAATAATGAGGGTAGAGCCGCACATGCACCTTTCTCCTTGTCCGCCAGATCCTTGTACCGATCCTTCCCGGACTGTGGTAACTCCCTCCAGGCCTCAGTGGCACGCTTGGAGAGCGACTTCGCGGTCGAATTTGAGTCGTCGTCGTCGCACTCCGGGAGGCCTGGGAGTGTTCTTGAGAGAACTCGCATCGAATGATGACAAAGGCGTTGCGTGGGCGGGGAATCCAAGTCGGATCATCATGCCGATTGCATTATGCCCGACGATCGGAGGTTAGGATAGAGGGACGCGAGGTTCGTGTGCATGAGGCGACAGAAATGGGCTGTGGGAGAGGAGAATGTGATTTGGAGCTTGCATCGAGTGGGGGATAGCCAGGGCGAAAAATGTCGACTTTGACGGAGAAGCGAATGGTAAAATGGATATGAAACGGGTGTCATAAGAGACAACGACATCTTCGTTCGCATCGCCGATGGGAGACCAACCATGAACAGAGAGCGTCATGATGAGACGATAACGGTGGGACTGGCGAGCAGACGGCACTGGGTTTTTGTCCGGCGGCATGACTCGTGCATATAACCTAGTAAAGCGGGACGGACCTTTTCTTTGAATATCTGAAATCAAACCGATTATAATTTATATAACTCCAGACATCGTATAATTGGGACCCGGGATGGCTTGTCAGTCAATCTAGGTGGATGCCAATCAACGAGTCAGGAAAGGATATGTAACAAAGTTGTTACTCAACAGCAAGGTGGTTGCGTGGCCGTTTCTGGTGTTGATAACGATGCACCACCAGTGGCCAATCTATCGTATATTGTCTGGATATATGGATGCTTAGACGTCTCTGCGTTTTTCTATTGTTGGGGTAAACGAGTGTCGTGCGAATGTCCAAATATAGTAACGTAGTGAAAGTGTACGAAATAAGGTTAATGAAGCTCATCCAATAAACGGGCTTCGGATCTCCAATACACCCCAATGCGCATTAACGCGTCGCAGCACTCATCGGACGCGCCATGATCAACATAGGGCCGTTCGCGCCAGCGACGACCGTCATAGACTTTGCCTGTAGGACAGGCGCGTCTCTTGATGTGGCCCCTTCCCTCCTCAACCCAACGCTCTCTTTTTTTCGAGGCCTCGCGTTGGCCGCAGAAGAATCTGCGTCGATCGTGGGCGTCGATATCAGCCAAGGCATGGGATCGCTACAACCAGATCGTGTTCGATTACGGCATACCTCCCAGAGAAACGAGGGCCGTCTGTGTCCCCCCTTGCAAACGGCTGCAAGGGCTGAAGCGCTGACGTTTGACGTGATTGTCGTGAGTGTTCAAGCGTCCCTTGGTAGGAGGGGTTCCCCTTTTGATGGGATACAGTGCGCGATTGCGTATCATCATCTTCCCTCCATCGACGAGTCGGACGACGACGACGCTCGTCTTGACGTATCTGAAGCCCAGGAGATCGCTCCTCGTTGCAGACACCGCGCGTGGAGAATCTCAGAAAGAGGTATTTCCGGACCACTCGCATCACATTGTCCCACACAAAAGGGGGTTCGGGGAGAAGGACATTCGGTCCACGTTCGAGAAAGCAGGACCGAAGAACATCACCTTTGACATCGTTGCGCACGTCAAACACAACGGGCACCCAGTAGACTTATTCCTAGCGAGGGGGCGACAAGTAGTGGCCAAGACTGCGTGTACAATAGTCTCGAATTAAACATCCAGGTATATGCACATCATAAGACTAACGTCCCTCCATCTGCGCAGCAACATCCACCTTCTCGCTCACTTGGCGAAACGCATTCCACCAAGCCTTGCCAACCACCTGCACGCCATCCACCTCAGACAGGCCCGTTTCGTATGCCCCCCACCCTTGACGCAACAACACGACCACCACCGCATGACAACGGTAATCGTCTTCTCCATCCCACGTCCGAAAACTCCGCGTCCTTTCGATTCGGCGAGTGCTCCCCGAAGCGTTCCACCCACGCCTCGATCACGCGCTGCACGTCCTCCGTCGCCGTGAACACCAACTTTTCGCCCTTTTGTCGGCCATGCTGCTTGAGCGCCGGCGCCGGCGGTCGGCTCGGCGCGGGATCCGTCGGGCGGGTGTGCTGTCTTTGATCACCGGCCGCCGCTCGCTCACGATGACACCCCCCACCCCCTTCTTTGGCGTGCCGAGCCATGATCGGCTGCTCGCGCTACATGTCGGCAGGCAACATGGCGAACACGCCCGGGTCGAGGTCCAACGCGCTTAGCTCCGCATCCGTGACCCGCACAGCAGGCGCACTCGCCGGCGTATCTTGTGTCGCAAAGGGGGCGCTCTTCAAGGGCAACAGGCTGCTCCCCAACCTGGGCCTGGTGCGAGCTGCTGCGTGATCCGTTCCACGTGCGGACCCTTGACCGGTACTGACGTGATCGGTGCAGTGGGGGGCTCGACACCATGGGGAGTACGACTGGCGCAGGTGCGAGTCCTCCAGCTCTTTCCGGATCTCTTCCGGGAGTGCTCCCAGGACCTCCATATTGGACGGCGGGGCGACATGATCATTGGATTTCTCCGTGGATGCACCATCCACAACCATCGGTTCGTCGTGCGACGACGCCGACTGAACCGCCACTTCGGGTGTCTCGTCTATCGTCGATTGTCGTGGCCCCTGACCATCCAAGAGGGGCTTTCTCTCTATAGCCTGAAACGGCAACGCTGCTTGACCGACGTCGCTGTGTCGTCCATCTTCCAGCTTTTGAACGTGGATGCCTATCCCACGAAGCTCAGCGGGGTCAAAGCGTCAAGACTGGAGCAGACGCCATGCGTGGTCGCAAATGACCTTGCTATCGCCCGTCACTTTGCTCTGCGCGTTCGCCAATGCGGTCTGCTTGCTGAACGATTCGCAAAGCCCATGACCCATGGACTAGAAGGCGTTTGAGTTCATGCTTTTCCACACGGCGTGTGTAACGCACCTTTGAACGTTCTTTGGGAGCAGTTGGATCCCGTTTCAAAATCTTGAGCGACAGCGGGCGACCACACATTGAAATACTGTCCAAGGGTCTAGCCATTTCCTCCGTCATACGATAGACAAACTCCTGCGCTTGTCCATTGTTCCCGAACCGTATCCCATACTGTTGGACTTGCCTCAGTACCAGAATCTAGCCAGAGGCACGACGGACGCACGTTGATGTCGCACGAGACCGACTTGCGTTGCTTGTCCGACGCAAGCTTCCAATCGTCGATCCCACGAAGCGCCTTGCGCAGTGTTTCCCCCGTTGCCTTCCCGGCGCCTCACACAGCTGTGCCTTTCTCCGCCCCACCAGCTTGCCCAAACGCATCGCCCCAAATTTCTCCTTTGCCTTTTGCCGCGTCGAATGTCCGAATCCGTGCAGGTCGTCGATGTCGAGCGGTTCAAACACGCGCTGGACGGTCAACGTTCTCTTTCCACATACGGCCAACGTCAACTTTCCTCATGGCAGGTGGAACGTGTGATGTCTGCTAGCAGGAGCCAACGGAACGTCGGACTCGGATGCCATTATAAAAACGTCACGTGATGAAGCAGACCCTAGCTGGGATCCGATCCTGGAAGCCAGTAGGATTACACTCAATGCAGAGATAAGCAGGTTTACTGGCAGGGTGTTAGTGCGGGCATCGCCCGTCGTGCATGCACTGCGTGAGCGCGATATAATACACGGAGACGAGAATGCTATGGCAGAAACCGCCAGATTGGCAAAGGCTCTGGCAGCTAAATCACAATGCTGGTACCGCTACAAATACTGAGTCAACTCTGTTGGTAGGTTGTTAACGCAGGAACGAGGCGAGGCCTATTTATAACCACAATCTCTGGACTTCTTCCCTACTTTCGCCCTCGAACAAGGTATCCACAAAGAGAATATTGTCGGTGGGCTCCCTCACCCATGTATCCTCAAATCGTCGGAGAAGAAAACATACATAGGACCTTCCCCCCTCGATCTTGCCGAAATGACCAATTGGCTCGACCACGCGATAGTTCAAGATGCCGATTGCCCATTCCTCTCCCTGGGCGCGAGCACGATTCAAGTTGGACGAACGGACGTGCACTGAGGTAAACGCGGGGCCAACGCAATTAGGCTTGGCGGTGAGCTCGTATCCATGCTTATCATGTCCGTTCACCTTGTGTTTCATATCCCCAATAACGACCATGACGCACAGCAACAACCCTTGACGGGATAGCGTGAAAGTCGTATCCCCATGGGTCCATTCAGTCTCGTCGGGAAAACGCTCGACATCGATGAGATGGTAGCATGCAGGCGAATGAGGTATTGCGCTCGTCCGGCCGTGGTGGATGGAAGGTGATCCCGCCCATGCGAAGATGCCCCACTCATCGCATCGATGTAAGATGACCTCCATGAGTCGATGGAATGCCCAGGTTCCCTCCCCGTATGCGATTGGTAGATTGACATCGAAAATGCCGATGAGAGAGTAGGCAATATCTTCCGTTCGCGTCGTTGTCCTCTTCGACGCCCATGACATTCTTTCCCGGATCCGGTTTGTCCCAGGTTGGAAGTTGCGAAGGTCATTGATTGGGATGTTTGTAATGCGGGACACCCTGTTCATGAAACCTTGGTCATCCTTGTCGTTGTCCACTCTTGTAAGAAGCTCGTCCCAGTCCTTGGCATAAAACTTCATTCTCGTGGGCGCAAGGAGTTCCTGTAATGTCCACCCACGCGTGAACCACGCGTCGTTGTCCAATCCATCAATGCTCGCCGCATCTGAAAGATACACGACGCAAACGTGTGCCAGACGATACCAACGAAACATGGACCTGATCGCCTCGTCCAGCTCCGCACTGCTGGTTTTGTCGATACAGCAGGTGTCCGACCAAGCAAGCCTGCATCCAAACTGTACGGCTCGCTGGCAAAAATTGAACAACTTGTGGTATCCTCTGGTGAATGGACGGCGGGAGTCGATAGCATGGAAAGAGGGCTCTCCTTCTTGGAACCATCGATGGGAAAATATCGCAAACCTCAGCAATTTCGCAAGCCTGTTTCTCAACTCGTGTTTCGACATCTCCGGGTTTTTGTCGACACGAAGTATGTCACCTAGTTCCAATCCGAAGATCGAAGGGAGGCGTGAGGCCGAAATAGTCTCGATTTCCAAGTTTCCAGTCCCATGTTCCTCCGTCTTGACTTGGATGTGAAGCAAGTGTCGCGGCAAACAGTTATACACAAATTCGTCAAAGACCGCCTGACAAAGCTTAGAATGTCACTCTTTCAAAAACCAATCGTTTACATACTCTTCTCTCAAATGGAATTGGGTTTGACATGATTTTAGGGACAACTACTTGTGCAGGAGGATTTGGCGAGGCCACAGCACCGCAAGTATGCTGCATGGTCCTTGCTTTTACTATAAGCAGATAGTCTATGTGAAACGCGCCCTCGGTTTGTCAGGAGGTGAGGATTTCCTTTTCGAGGACCATGTCTTTGTTGGGCCCTCGCTCACGATGCTGCACCTCTTCCCAGTAGAGCTTGCTTTGAAGACAGTATCAAACCTTCCTCTACAAGCACTGTACTGTACAAACCTCGTGTCGCGTGACTGGGATGCCTTGATTACAACCAACGAACACGCCGTATACAAAAACGCCGCGTTACTCCACCGGTTCGTCGACAGAGGTCAGCTCCTTAGCGGTACAGAGACGGTCGTCACTGACTGGAAAGCTTATTGTTCGTCACTGCCTTTCCTTTAGACGTTCATCTAATACTGATCAACTCATCTACAGGCAGGAGACAACTAGAGATCGATCGGGGGTGGCGAGGTAAAGCGCCGGCTGTCGTTCAAGAACTAACAGCAACGGGTCCAATGGTCCACCGCATACAAGTCGATTATGAACGTGATTTTGTCATCACGACCGCACAGTTGGGCGGCCTCTGCGTGACAGACATCCAAACCAATCAAATTTTGTGGGCACTTCCTCGGGTTAGCCTTCCTTTCAGACCGCATTAACTGAAACAAATAACATCGTCAGACTCACGTCGAGATCTACGTGCATGTAGAGTATGATGGGGGGTATATGGTTTTCAACCGCCATGACGATTGCAAGGAAGTATAGAGACATGCCATTGACGTAGAGGGCGATTCACCATCAATGACATCACCCCCGGACAAACTGATGCGCAATGTATCTGCGCAAGCGGAGGAGAAGTACCGCTCACTCGGGAATCGCCGGGGGCACTTCATCGCATGGGCACTCCTCCGTACGCCCGACTTTTGCCAATGGTTCCGCCTTTCCTACCCTAACTTGCTGGGTGTCGCGATGAATAATGCCTATGTCTGGGATATCACGACTATGCAAATGGTGTCGACCATTCGTGATATCCAACGAGCCCATCATGGCGTCCGAATGGCTGACACTAGCTATGCCGAGGTCAATAACCTATATGTGTTCATCTGCTGTCAAGATGGGTTGCGCATCTTTTCAAAGGAAAGCGGCGCCTTGCTCTACCAGTTACACGTGTCCGATCTACCTAGTACCAGCTGGGACGTGCGACCGCAGGGGTGGCGTTCAGCGACAACTGCGGTAGATCCTCAAATACTTTGGTTTAACCATCGTGGTCCGGACTATCCTCCCGGCCCATTTATCGCATGTAATTGCATTCCTTTGAGAGGCGAAGTTGGGAAGCTCTGATTGTGTTTTATCTCAGGTCACGTATCAGCATCAGGGAACGGTCTCGCCATCCTTACTGCAAATGGAAAACTAGTTATACTTCCTCGTTTTCAAGCTCTCTTTCGGTCCAGATACAGCCATCAAAACACTGGTATCATGCTCGACTTTCAATCGTCGCCCGCAGACGAAAACACTGCATGCTATCTAGCCGTGGGCAGCCGCAATGGAAAACTGGCTGTCGCTACGGTACGCGTAACGGTACACACTACACGCCCCCGGTTTGTTTATCGCTTGCTAGGCCAAAGGTATCTATGTCGTCTCTCCAGACATCGACTTTTCGCGGACGACTGCTGACCGTCCACCTACGCCTGGTGTGACCGTCTGTCAATTGGCCGATTTTGATGACGAGGGGTTACTGTCTGAGATCTCATGTCTACAAATTACGCATGATGCAGTCTACGTTACTTACAAGCCCTCGGACGTGCAATTGCCTGTGGGTATGAACACGGTGTACGGTGTGCACTTTTGAAAGGGGCATTGTTTTCAACTTGCGTAAATGGGGGGGAAATCAGAAACTATGTAGATGACCTTCCCATGGGCTTTCAGTGGAACGATGGAAAGACAGTATATAGGTACAACCAGGCTAGGGCTGTGACGGCGGGGATGGCACCTTGGCTAGAGTCGACTACTCAATCGACATACATTTCTTGCAAGGCGAAGCTAACAGGGTCTGTTCACTCGTGGTATGACGTAACGTGACGATACTACTTCACTAGCAGGCCGGTACCCAGGAGGAAGATAATTAGCACGAATGGCGCCCACATCCCCAATCAGTCCCCTCTCGAGCCTGCCGCGCCATACGAGCAACACTACCCGCCCACGGACAGTGCAGTCATGGTCTGCAACAACGCGTCCGGGAACCGCGCGTCCGCAGACTGTCACATCGACAAGACACGAAGACACTTTTGTCATTGCCCTGCTCGAAGGCCGTGGCGTCGCGCACGAAGTGGGCATCGCGGCGATGGACAAGGACACAGGGCGCGTCGTGCTCGTGCAGGTTGGCCAACGCTCTACTCGTTACATTTCCGGATCTGACCTGGGTTGTGTCAAAGCTGGCAGATTGTCCGACGTACCCAGGACGCCGCATCAGATGCACATCCATTACCCCTCACTCGCGCTCGTTCCAGGCACGTTCATCGCGGCTACGGACGCGACGCTGGCATCGGGAGGGAAGAAACCACCAACGACTTCCTTGCTGGTGCAGCATACATCGAGTGGTTTCCCAACGTACCCGCAGAACCCGTCGCACGCATGATGAAGGTTGGGGTGAGAGAGCGGGGCGAGGTTACCACACCCGAGAATGGTGCCCGGGCCGGGTTGTGAATGATCGTTCTTCGGGATCCAGCCGTACGTGGCGGAAAAGAGCCCAAACGATGTCATGTTCGGGTGCTGCACAAGCAGTCAGTATGCGTTCGAGTGATCCAATAGTGTCACGGCCACAGTAGGAGCAGTTTGCCCGGAGTTCAAAGTTTGGTACGTACTTGGGTATGTGGGACCAAAACTCGCCGACGTGCAGGTCTGGTAAATTTCGTTCCGGATGGGTTTGATCGGTCCACGTGATGTTTGACCAATGAAAAAAAACGCCTGATTTTGCCGGCGAAAATAGATGGTTGTGTCAAATCTGTCTGGTTGGACACAAACACTAAAGTTGCAGCAGAGATC
>JBBPMV010000790.1:0-11723 GCA_038090495.1 Heimioporus retisporus | reverse complement strand
GAGACGTGATGGCGGATGCGATAATGCTGGATGCCGGCGAGGAGGAGGAAAGGAGCATCTGGGGCACGAGTCCGAGGGCGGCTTTAGCGGGGAGGGCGGAATCGGAGGGGGAGGAGGAGGAGGGGGTGGTGTCTTGTGGCAGTGCTGTGCATATTTTAGTGGCAGGTTCGAGCGAACATGATTTGAGTCGAATCGCGTCGACGGGAATCTCGACGTACTCGAACGTCGCCATCGTCGTCGCCGCAGTCAGAAAGAGAAAAGGAAAATATTTGATTTCTATTTATTACATCAGCTCACCGGAGCACCGCCACCAGCTCATAAGTACTACCCCACACTCAATTTCTCTTGCCTTCAAGGTACCTAAACATTTCTTCGTACTCGGCCTCAGTGCGTGTGGAAGCTTCCCGGTGGACCTGTACATTCTCGAACGTCTTGGCGCTGTTGTGACTCCTTTAGAAAACCCATCTGCCCAGCTCTAAAATCGACACTCACTTGAGACCCTTGCCTTTCAAAGATGTGAGGTGCATTAATAGCGGAATTGTTCAAAATGAACGCTTACCGTCGAGGGTGTCGTTGACATACGACGTCTAACGCGCGACGTGAGACCAGGGATATGCCACCAATCTCTTCACTCACTCCATTGATTACGACGGTTATGGATCCATTCGCGCCAGGTGTGGTCGACTCCTCTCCGTGGCCGGTGAAGAGGGTAACTGGTTCGCCAAACATGCTCTCGATGGTAATTCTGTATATGCGCTCAAAATGTGACATATTGTCCCCAAGATGTAAAATGGGATAAACACTCACGGAATGGTAACCCTCTGGACCTGATTGCTTCCTTGGTTACCAATTTCGATAAATCGAAAACGATCCTCTCGAGCTGGAAGTCCTACGAATTCAACATCTTTCGGGTATGTGAAACTAGTGTCCTTTTCGATCCACGCCAGCTTAGGATCCCCGAGTAACTCAAAGAGGCCCCAGCCTGAATCCTGGTTAGAGACAATAGCGAGGACGAGGAAATTCAACAGACTAGAGTCGAGTATCAAGGTGGCAGGAGTTCTATCAGGCCTCATGATGAATCGAATGGTCTGTGTTTCAAGATTACAAGGAGGGGATTTACTGACCAGTGAACAGGCAGGTTAAGCGAGGGCTATATATCCTGGAGTAGAACTCGGTTTAAAAAGCGAGATGAGGCACTGACACGAGGCGGAGTTCCCAATTAAACCAAGCTTGACCAATCGCATGTTCTTGCTAGTACTCGGTTCCGGCTGTCTGGATGGGCATCTCATCATCCATAAGGTGACACGGATAACGAGAAGTCTGGTCCTTGGCGTCGTTCTGCGATAAAGCGAACTGCCGCCGTACCCGGATCTAGGGTTATTATATTCACTCTTACCCTCCAGAGTGCAGTATGTTATTATTTAAGTTTTTTTTTGACGGCTTCCAAGGTGATCCATGGATGGTATGCAAGTTGCTGGGCGGGGAAGATCATCGCCTGCCTAAATGTGACGTTGCTGAAATTGTCGAACGGGCATTGAAAACACCCTATCCTCGTCAAGTCCCTTGCGGACGGCAAAGGTTGACCCCCGATTGGGTGGTTCCACTCGGGTTCGCACCGCAGTGTCCCATGCCCCGAGGGAAGACCCGAAAAGATATTATCCCTCTGGCAAAGTGCTTGTAGGTGATCGTTTATGGTCCGACTGGATCTTCGGTTTCGCTGACATTGCCGAAGTCATTATTTATCACCTGTTTGCTTCACCTTTGCACGAACCTGAAAACGGACGTAGCGACTACATCAGGGAAAAGGGAAAATAACCAAGGGCCTTCCTGCGCACCCTACGTTTGCTTCGGGTCATTCTGATGTCAAGAGTGCATTGATATTCATGCATCTGTTGAGTTTCTACATTGGTTGGCATTTCACGCTGCTGACGGCGATAGCCCTCCTCCGCTGTAGTCATCGCCGTTAGTCGTATTCAACATACCCAAGTCTCGCTTTCTCATGAAAAGAGCACATGCGAATAGCAAGCGGTACGTCCCCGCCTTATCTACAGGGATGGTTATATAAAAGTGTAAGAAGCATCGAAATACCTAAGAGACAGAGATGGTTCTGGGTGCAAGGCTGTACCTGTGGTCTCTGAAGGGGAGTGTAAACCTCAAAAGAGGCAAAGCACGTACATCTTTGCGTTCAACCCGAGCTGCAAGTGTCCTCGTATGTACGTCGAAAAGTGGATCGGTATCCCGTAGCTACTAGGTTTTGTGGTGTTCCTTACCATGTGTCTTTGATGGGCATGTGTATACCTCAGCTTCTCTCTAATGAGTGTGCGCAACAAGCAAAGATGGTCCACGCAGGTCCGCCGAAGGAGGTGTGTCGGAATCGTGTCGTTGCGTTCCTCAACGTTTCAGCGAAGAGGACTCGAGAACATAAGTATGGTGAGGACGCCGTATTCGCTATGACGGATGTCGAAACGGCGTTGCATGGTTAGAATGCGTGGTCCTACGAGGATCGATCGAGTACCGTGACGACATGATCACGGGGTGCATGGCACATATGTTCGTGCACTCTTTGATGTAGTAGTCGACAACGTGAAGGTAAGGTCGATGGTCGCGCAGAACCTTCGATCGCTGTCACCGCCAGGGCAGGGAGGGGCTTGATGAAGCAACGGCAAAAAGAATGGCACGCCATGAACTTTATAATCTTCCCGAGGGTAAAGTGAGGCTGGGGGACGCCATCCACAGATTGATTGACCACGACCTGCCCATAGGACTCTCGGAGTACCACCCTACCGATGGGCTTTTCTAAATATACCCTGCAGGCCGTATTTCAAAAGAACCAACGCTGCAATGGATCAGGCATGCATATAATTTATCATGGGGGACATTGCATGATTACATATCGCATGTCCTGACAATTCATGTGTTGTAATTTCAGAACCATTTAGAGGGACTTGGTGATTTCGTCGCTTCTTTGGTTGTTCTGACGCGGTAGAATGTCTTGGCGCTGTTGCGGCTATTTCACGAAATCATTCCGGGCAAGGCGATTCGAAACTCACTTGTCACCATCATCTTCAAATCATTCATGTGATGTAACCATGAGAAGCGAGAAGTCGTCTTTAAAGAGAGTTCCACTCACAGTTGATGTCGTCATTGACATATGAATTCTAGCACACAATATGAGACTGTGGTTGAACCAGGCAGTGAAGAACTCACACCACCGATTTCGATGACTATGGACCCAGTCATGCCAGCTCTAGAAGATATGTCTCCATGGGAAGTCAGAAAGGTAATAGGCTCGCCAGGCTGGGTGACGATGATAAACCTAGTGTAAACCCGCAAAGTAAATTTCGCCGAGTGACCAAAAAAACAAGAATGAAATTAATCAATACTCACGGATAGCTGGCCCTCTGGGGCTTAGAGCTTTCTCTATCACCAGCGTAGATGGTGGTTTCAGCCAAGTAAACATCATCTGGATACGTGACGCTGGTGTCCTTCTCGAGGTGCACAAGCCCAGGGATTCCAACCAGCTCGAAGGAGCCCCAGTCTAAACTTTTGGTAAGAAGTGACCATGACAACGGAAAGACAACTGGGCTAACCAGAGTCGAGTTTGAAGGTAGCACGAATTCTAACAGGCTTCATGATGAAGCGAACAACGAGCTTAGGCTAAGGCAGTTTATCCTGGGAGAATTCACAGCATTGCAGTGACTCGAACCTGACTAGGCCTGACTGATTGACGCCTGGCTCATAGACGGCACAATTGCAGTGCTGTTGAAGCGGTCGCCTAGCTGTCTTGAGTATACATACTCAGGTGACAACGACAGTCCGCTAGGTTCCTCCACACCGTTTGCATCCGGTGAGAACCTCCGAGGACGGGCCTATCCGGTGGCTATGCCAGACATGCCCAAATGCCAAATGCCAAATGACGATTTGTTACGCCACCATGGGTTTATTCACTGCAAGGTGCGAGCATCAGTTTGCATGTTTCGTTTTGTCTTTTTAACGAAGACGATCTGGCACCTTTACTTGTTTGAGCCTCAAGTTCCGCTTCCTGGCCATTATCTCATAGACCATGGTGCAGATTACAACCGTCTCGGTACTCAGTGAATGTTCCCTCGTGACGACCGTGAGGGTACCCTAGCGGTCAAACTCATATACAATAACAACGATTTTCATGAGGTTGGTCAATCTCTCTTCACGTTCAGATTCCGCATACACTTTTTCCTCCTCCACTAGTATAGCAGCCGCTCGAAATCCTCCTGAAATGCAGAGTATATGACATAGACATCATTCCGCCCTCAGAAGTCAAGGTTGAAGCCTGTCAAGATCCACCGTTACGCTCGCGCCTGCTGTGCTCAATCTACGTCTCTGGATATGGCGGCGCTGGTATTCGTGACGATTAGCTATTAACAATATTATTGTTATGGTACGAACCCCGTCGCTTCTATGCTATATCAGAGCCCCTCCCGGAGCCTTGTCCTGGAGCGATGCTATCGTCGATGCTCGGGGTCTGCGGAGCCAACGCCCTCCTTATGGAGGGGCGATGGGGAACTCTTCCCAAAATGTTGAGGAATTCTGCTCCGCTATTATCGGTAAGCTCGTCTTTCGTGCCCACTGGTGTTGTACATGATCCATTCGACCTCTCCACAGTGCAGATGAGCCTATCGTAGCGGATGTTATTGGTAGAGAAGCTATAAGACATTTTTTCTTTTTTTTGTTTGCAGCGATGTTCTGCGGTCATTATGCCATTCGTCTTATCTTACTGGCTACCACCACACCTCGCCGTCTCGTCTCACCACACCCCAACTGGATCATACCTGCGCCACATCTTGCCACATCGCCGCTCATCTCCCACCTGGCGCAACTTTCTCATACACATACGGCTTCCATGCTTCCACTTGGTACCCCCCCACACAGTATTAAGAAGTTGTGACCCATGAAGCATCTGATCAGTTAATGCTATCCATCGGGTCTTCTTCATCCCGCCACCCTTTTTCAGCATCAGGGACAATGTCGCTAGATCAGGTGCGTCGTTATCTTGATTATTTACTGGTACGTTTTCATCGGTTCCAGCTGGGGGCTCTGACAAGTTTCGAAAATAGATGGAATATGACCGCCGGCCCGATGGCTCCGTGGAGACATGAGGCCACGATGGAATGCTTACCTGTTGCTATTTGTGCGCATCTAGTTCAACTAGATCTTCGAAAATCCGTTTTTCCCGCGCTGTCGCGCAGTATCTATACTACGCTGCGGAACGGCATTTGTAAATGCCCCAATTATTGTTTCCCCAAACCTTAAGGCCGCTGCTGTGTAGTTTCCATCAAACGGTGACAATGGGGTGAGCTGCTGTTCCTTGATTGTCCTGAATGGGTGTTCGACGAACGTGGGCCCAGGTAAATGGACATTGTCACATGAAGTACAAGGTATGGAGCAAAAATACCGAAAGAAGGGTGAAGATTCGGAACACCCCATCATCCATGCGCAATACTGTTGGCAAGCTCAACGTGCGGTAATGTTCTTTTTTTTTTTCTTTTGCTCTGACTCGTCCTCTTGTCCTCTTCGTTATTTTCATTCCCAGGTCTTTCGAGATAAGGAATATCGTAACAGAAAAGGCCATCTACTAGTGGCCATGTGGGAGCGAAAGTGGATTTAGTATGTTGACTAATACCCATCACCAGAAAACCGCGACTACATATCGCCATTTGCAGGGAAGTTGCAAACAAACAGTGTCAAACGTGCAGGGGTCTGGGATGTATAAAAAGCCTTCCGTTCGTGCTGTTCGTTCCCCAGCATCATCAACTCAAACTATCACCCTTGCGCTTAACAACATGCAGACCGTGAGTGGTACCCTTTGTCCATCGTCTTCTTGACCACACGCTGGCTGATGCTCTCGTCCGTGCATTATTTCAGATCAACTCTATCCCCGTCAACGAGGCGTGCTGCGGCAGCACCGAGACTTGCAAGTGTGAATCCAAGTGCGTACGGATTTGCTTGTAAGCTGGCCGTTTTGTTGATGGTTTTTTGCCGTCCAGCTGCACCTGCAAGTGCGGTGACTGCAAGCACTGATCGTCCAGCATTTTAGCTGGCGATCGTTGCAGACACAACGACCGTATTTCTTGTCTTGTCTTGTCCCGCCATGTGTAATATTTGAGCCACCGAGAGAATGAAAGATGAGATGGCGGACCTAAACTTTTCCTGTGTGAATGAGGCTGTCGGTTACAGCCTGTCCATAAGCCCGGCGTGATTATTCTGTGCTGTTCAACGGTTTCGTGCAGACTGTCACCTTCATGCGATGGTTAGCATGTTGGGTCATTCGATTCAACTGCTTGTCACTCCTTTCACCCGGTAGATGGCCCACTGAGCGATCTGTCATGTCTCTGTCCTACTGTCATGTCATCCATGTCCCGAGCTCCGTCAGGGACATGCGGTTGCCTGTCCTCAACTCAGAACCAATTAGTCAAAGGCGCAATCCGAGCCAATGAATCGTACGTGAATTACATATACGGCATATGTACTTGATCGGTTCCCTCTGGAGCTAGAAGACCGGCGTCGCATCGTGTTCGGGTTATCACTCATGCGTCTGGATCGTGGACCCAGGGGAAGGCGTAGATGAACCTGTTGACCCCAATTTGGATGGTGTAGGGCATCAATTCGGATTCCAACGACCAAAGCGTACAAGGTTTCCGGTAAACACAAGGATGAATAGACAATCAAGGGTCATTCTGCCGCACATCGGGTCCAGAAGTCGATTACGACTCCATCAAAGGTTTCAGCATCATATCACTGGAATACAGCGTGTCCGCGCACGTGTTTCTTGAATAAGCTGGAGTATCCCGATTATGGGGCCTTAGTAGTAGATGAATGATGAATGGATCCATAGGTGATAAGCTATCACAAATCCAGGCATAGTATAACTTCATAGAAGTGGCTATTAGCCTGATACTCACTGCGTCCATGGGTATGAGAGCTAACACACACAGTGCATGAGGCAGGATGTCAGGCCGGATCTTGTCCCCTGATCACGTTATGTGGAGCACACACCGGGCTTGCAGCCACTTAAGTTAGCACCTGTGCACTAAACTTTGGTGAGCCCTGAAGGTGTACTGTATGGGCGTTGAAATGTTGACTAGCTTGAAGCGAGCGGAGTCAGCGGACCTGTAAACAACTGCAAACAAAAGCGGGGAAGATAAGAGCTGCATGCGACTGGGGGGGCCTGTTCCTCAAACCCAGTTTGCAAACCATCACCAAGAACGAACACCATGAACACTGTACGCAACATTTCTTGACTTGCGTAGAACTTCTGCAGCTAATACACCGTATAGATAACCTCTATCCTTGTTGACCAGGCCAACTGTGGAAGCGCTTCTTGCACCTGCGGAGAGTCGTACGTTTGTCCTGAATCTTTACCTATAGCCCATGCTTACACCCTACCTTTGAATAAGGTGCAAATGCAAACCCGGTGAATGCAAATGCTAAGCGTTGTCGCGGTCCGTGTAACATGCAGTGTTGCGGATAATGTCAGTACATTGTTGTAAAGCCCAGAAAGATACTTGGAAAGAATTACTGGTATATATCATCCTCAAGTTGTTGCATCTCGTGTGTCCCTCGCTAGATTTGTGTGACCCATGATATGGAATCGACAACGGGCGAGTAGACTTAACGAAGTGTTACGACCCGAGGCAAAGGCCTCGTCGACATCGCGCGTTGAGACTTATCAGAGAATTATTAACAGCCGGGCTAGGAGCAGGAGGCCAGGGAATCGAGCACTCAACCATCGAGTTGGAAGAAGGGATTTTACCTCATTGCAATGCGGACACTGTAACGATTTTTATATGGAAGTTGCGATTCGAGTCGATTGCGTTATGGGGCGTACCATTGTTCGAAACCTCGCCATCGTCGTCGGTTCTGGTGCAAGATACGCGTATATTGCATCATGCTAACGATCTTCCCCCATTTATCATTGATGATCGATGATCCCGCGACTTGGCGACCGTTTCTAGCCGTGCAGTCAGTGGTCGACTCAGCGAATGGGAGGAATGAAGCGGGCCGCGGCTGCTACCTTGCGATGGCGACCGTGAGGGTACCTTACCGGTCGAGTTCATATAGCGATGATTTGCTGTTCCTTCGATGGCCACAACCCGAATCATCTCAATGCTGAAACCCCACCCTTGTCACCTTCGTGGGGGTTTCGTCCCATCATTGTTGCACTGGTGCTTCCCTTGGCATGGCCCCACCAAAGCCCTGCAGAGGACGCTGCTTGCTGGATGTACATGGCGATTGATTGCAGTCGACCATGCTCACGATCGCTGTTGTCATGCCGGGTATCTCTTCCGTGATGTCGCCTTTGGTAACCAAAAATTTTCTCCTCTTGCCTTGCATTATCGCTTGCTCTCATTCAGCAGCTCTCGCCGAGTCGACGCTCTCATTCTGGACGACGCAGGAGGTGAATAATGTTCACACGGGCACGTGACTTCTATCCTAGGCTGGCTCTGCTTGGTTGCTGCGGCGTTCAGATTGGCAACTCTTACCGTCAGGAACAACGCTGTGATTCCAGGGTCATTTCGATGACCAACCTCTTTCGTTATTTGTCACGTCTTTCACGGTCCCCTCTGGTTCCACCTCGACATTAATGGGCTACATCCAAACAACGCCACTTCTAGTCGCAAACCAGATGCCACAGCAATACCAAAATGGGTCTTACCCACACCACCCATCACATACCTTCCGCTCCGCATGATTCCTTATGAGTGTGAAGGCATCCATCTCCACCTCCAGGAACCATCGGAATGCTAGGTATTTGATTTGATGGCTGCCTAGTGTCGTCCTGCGTTCTTTATCTTTTTGGTGCTTCTCCAGGAATGTTCTCGCACGCCCTCTATCAGGTGATCTATCTCGGATATTTCCTGTATACTTCTTCATCCGTTCCTACCTGAATAGGGTTTTTAGCCCCATCTTTGCGGAAGCCCTGACAACCTCAAAAATGGCAATATGAGAAACAACGAAATGTCTTTCTGATCCGACGCGTGCAGACATGCAATGATGGCATGCAGTCTATGGCCGGTTCATGCCCTTCTAGCTTGACTATACCTTCGATGGGAAGCCACGAGGTTTGAACTGTGCCGCCCGTGGCATCTGCCAGCATGGGTGTGCACTGTCAAGCATGTCTGGGTCACCGCCCAGCGCCATGTCTAATGCCCTGGGAGTCTTGGATCCAAACATCGACGACCAACACCCTCCTTCGATCGTATGGGTGCTCTGGCATAGATTTTCACTCAACTACGGTTCTATTCTGTTATAACGGTCGCCATGGGGCCTACGTACGACCTCACACATCCGTGATCATCGGCAACCTTATCTCCTAATCATCAACCTGCTCTCCCCTTCCGTCGTATTTTATTTTATTTTGTTTATTTTTTGTTTCCAGCACACTTGAGATAGGGATTCTGGCAAGTGGTGCGGCTGTCGCCTGCTTCCTGTGCCAAATATAGCCCGTTTTGGCTTCCACTGTGCTCACCGGCAGAGCAACAATTCTGCCAACAAAGGACAAGGGTAAGCCAGTTACTGGTGACCGTGTGGGAATGAGGATACCCCACATCATGGCTGCATCCCGGTCCCCAGGACACTGCAACGAAATATCGCCTTTTGTAAGAGCGTAAATAATGCTAAACAGACATTCCAAGAGCTACAAAAACACCCCCGCGTCCTCAGAACAAACCATTCTCCAGTCTCTTCACATCCAACCAACTCGATTTTCATCCTCACGTTCAACATCATGCAGAACGTGAGTGGCCGCCCTACTCTGCTGTATTCTCGACGACACGATCGCTGATGCTCACTCCCTGGGGCTCTTTCAGATCATGTCCATCCCCGTTAACGAGGCGTGCTGCACTTCTAAAACCGAGTCTTGCACCTGCACCTCTACGTACGTGCAATTTTACTCTCGGGCAGACGACATCGTTGATAGTCCCCTTCATCCAGCTGCACTTGCAACTGCAGTGAATGCAAGCACTGAACGCTGCGCAGCTCCGCGGGCGCTCGTCGTCAGATTGCAACCAATTAGTTTCTGTCTTCGTCTACTTGATTTTTTGTCCATGTGTATGTATGTTATTGTGAAGGAGAGTGCGGTGGCGGAATGATGGCTTGTTTCTTCGTGCGGTTCCCCCTGGTCGCACGAATTATTTGGTCTGATTCTTGCGTGATTACCTTTGAGATGTCCTGCATCTCGTCTTGGATCAGCACGTAATTCTGTAAGACTGTCAGGCGAACTTGTCAAGAGTATGACTCCACATGGCTTACGCCGCGGAGTTTTAATTGTCCATGGGACGCGCGTCGGTAAGCGGCTCGTCCTAGCGAGAGCCTGCCCTTACCACACGCAGTTTCCCCTTCACCCTTCGTCTTTCGACCCTCAATCCTATCCTTCCCTTTCAACGCACGCACGCACCCAGCAGCACACGCATTGACTAGGAGTCACTTGCTGCCGGAGAGCGCTACGCGCTCCTGGCTCCGCCTAACGGCATCGCGCGCCAACCATTGCATCTATATCCGCCCGCCCTCTGTACGGAGCCACTTGCGTATGTAGATTGTACCGATTGTCCAATGCCACAGCGGCTTAGCACCGTCCAAAGATGAGCATATGGTGTTGTATGACAGTGGCAACTTGTGTCAGGACGAATCTGAGTGCTGCTTGCAGTGGCAACTTCCTACAACGGACCTATGACTCTGAAGCTGTGAGCAAACAACGTATGTGGACTCGTGATCCTACGAGCTTCTGGTCGATGTGAATGGTACAGCCCATGTACGATGAACGCTAGTACGAAACCCTCCCCGCGACTACACACTGCACAGCCACTGTTGCACACTAAACCCACGTCTTCGATCCAGATAAACTTTGCGACACTCAGCGCGGCTCGTGGATTCACGCACTCGCCACGGTAGAAAGCAGCATCGAGTAAACAGCCGTTTGGAGGTCATCCAACTCCAAAACCAGTGTTCGCTCACAATGGTTGATCTCACACGAATTAGCAGCTGTCATCCACTGGCAACTTGGGTGCCAACCACTCCAAATGCTCCCCCTCTTACATCTCTCTAATCCAAATACCCCTTCTCCACTCGTCTCATCCACCATCAGATCGGCAAAGGATGTTTCGATTCTTCCGAAGCGAACACGATGGTAAAACGTGCTAGATGACCTCGGTCACGGCACGCCTCCTAGTCCTAGGGTCAGGGGATATCGAATGGCTAAATAGTTCAGTACCCGATCCCACCTAACTCCCACATCCGCTTCAACCACGACGTCATGTCAGAAAACGACCGCGCTGCGCCCGACGAGTCGACGCGACTCTTGCCTGGGGACGAGGAGCAAGCCATTTCGGCCCGAACTCACAAGCGAGATGACAGCGCCAGGACGCCGCTCCCAAAAGCCCAACTGGGCGCGCTCATCGCCGTTCGCATCGTCGATCCTATCGCTTACCAGCAGATATTTCCGTACATCAACAAGTTTCTCGTCGATCTGAATGTCGCCGGACCAGAGCAGGTCGGGTTTTATAGCGGGTTGGTGGTATGTGTGTTTGTTTGGGTTCGAAAATGTGCCTGTTGACTCCCCCGATATATCGTGGGGATTAGGAAAGTGCATACTCACTCGCACAGGTATTTTCGGTGTATCAGTGGGGAAAGTTATCAGGTTCGTACGCACCATCAGGGAGGCAAACGTGTACTCAATATGGATGATCAAG
>JBBPMV010000789.1:0-11725 GCA_038090495.1 Heimioporus retisporus | reverse complement strand
TACGTTTACGATGCACGACCTTGCCCGCTGGTCGACCGATGGTACGCTCCTGGAAGTGCTTTGCGTTGGTACAGCCGCGATCGTCGCGGCCGTACACCGCATCGGTTGGGAAGGGCGAGATATTTGCCTGCAGACGTACCCTGGGGATGAAAACGGGTTGGGACCTGTCGGAAGTGCGTTCAGAGCAAAAATTTTGGCAGTGCAAGAAGGGAGGGAAGACTATCGAGGCTGGGGTTTCGTTTGTGCATAGAATACCGTTCTTGTATGCACCGTCGGTCCCTGCACGGCGACAACCTTCGTAAAACTATGTACTTCAAATTATTGTGGAATATTAGGATTAGCCAAGTCCGTTTGTAGTTTGAGATTCGATTCTGTTGGTTATAATCATAGCAGAGAACGTTCGTTGGAAATTAACGGCAACCGAGCGTACTAAGTGATATCCATCCCGAGCCGAAATATGCACGTACATAGTATGGCACAATGTGCCTGCGGCGCATCGACCATGTAATGCCTATCCTAATTCCATCCTTGTCACGCACCCGCATGCTCTCATACCTCCACCTCGATCTCCACCACTTGTCCCTCTTCTTCGTTCTGCGGCGTACCCGCGAACATGATCGCACCGACAGCATCATTGGGACCCGACCCTATCGACAATCCAAATGCCATGTCAAGCTGGTTTCTCCGTCTATCTCGAAGGTCACGTGCGTACAGCTCCCGCAGGTTCAAGATGAATCGGGGGACCAGCGTGAATGGGAATATGTATTGCGATGCTACCAGCAGGAATGGATACCACCTGGATGTCAAGACATCTCCTGTCTCGAGCGACATGTCCAAGACTACAACCATCAGGACGCTGTTTGATCACCATGTAGCGCAGGGTGTGATGAACCAAGGTGGGTATAGAATGAGGTAGGGCTTACATGAGAAAGTATGCTATGCATTCTCTCACAAACAGGTTCACATAACGACTCAGATGCACGCGCTTTGTCGCCTTGTACATCCGGAACGAGCTTCGGATGAAATAGGTCATGACAAGCAGACACATGAGTACACCAAGCACAATCCCGGAACTGTTCAATAGTAGAGACGGAACATCGGAAACGGTTTGAATCGTGCAAAAGATAAAATCGAGTATTTGAGTAACGTCTGTTGAATTTGTCACGTAGTGTGCATGACACAAATCTGCGGCGCACATACCGACATTTACCGTGGAAAATACGACACTGTTGACTACATCTATAATCACCTCAATGGTATACACCACGAGCAGAGTTCCAGGGATGACCCTCGACTGATTGTACAATGCCCACACGCGGAGGATCATCACCACTGCATCCGCAAATGTGAGTTATACACCGAGCCGCACACGTAATCTCACATTCTGCAGCAGTTAGGAAAAGCATTACAGCCCAAGTAGCAAGAATATTTGTGATGCGACCTAACGCTCTCGAGCTGAGAGGATATGAGATATACTGAATGACTGTACTCACAACTGTTGGAACGTAATGATTCTCGTCGATTAGTGAGAAGGGAGACTGAAGCCGCTTACGCCTACATGTGTTAAGCAGCCCTGTCAACGATCAGCGATATATGTAGAATATCACCTTTTCTGGACCAGGGAAGAAGGAGCTCCCCACTGTAAACGTGCTCCAAGTTAGTTCGGTATTCTCGGAATCTCGTGGTTTTAAACATACAGAAACCAAACATCCTAGTGAACTGATCAGCGACTCGGTTATACTATTTCAGCGACGTACATACATGCATGTAATCAGACCACAATAACGAACCTAGATCAACTGTCTTCACAGATTTGTGAAAGCATTTGAGATACGCACGATAACGAACATCGTAGAGACGCGCGTCCAGGGTTTGCTCTGCAATGATGTGAGGCATGCGATCGGTCAGGTAATATCGACCATTGATCCAAACGTGTTCGATCTCGAAAGGATTGAATCAGTTACTGGATATTAGCATCTAGCGCGCACACCTACTTCGTTCGGAATCGTGAGGACTGGTTTATGGCAGCTCAAGCATCACCAAGGTACGGATGCAGAAGCGCGTCGCGCACCATAATCATATCCAACTCCAGTCACTAGCAAGACTAGGAGGCGCGTGGTCGATTGTAAGAAAGTGGCAACGTGAACCGCCATACGACTCGCATAATTGTTGAATAGAATGTTTTGAACGGCGAGCTCTAGCGCGAAAGACATGCTCGAGTTTTAGATATCTCACGAAAACGGGGGTTAAATCTGCAAAGAAACGGACGGATGGTCAAGGTTGTAACTAATCCACAAAGGTGGTGACGCTTTACGGGTGTGACCGAATAGCAGTCACATCAAGGATGTCGATAAGATTATGGCGCCGTCTGATGCCTGCCGCAGCCTCTCCGATGGTCGGCCGACACCACGAATATCGTTGATTTGCATGTACCTGAAGACCATGATAAACCTATCCAGACTCCCATGAACACATACGAGACGCGTCAACAGGTGACACAGTCAATGGGTGAATGACATTCCGATTAATGACACGCGTACGTCCTTCCTGTGCATGCACTGATAGGCCGATAAGCAAGCGCTGAGCGCCCCAGGACATCAAGAAAATCATCGGACGCCATCAAAGATGGTCCCTCGATTGTAGGCTGTGTCTCCTACGTGGTAGTAGGCACCCGCGATACGCCACTTCGTCTTTATGAGCCATTGTCACTCATTCGTTCGGTAATACAAAAAAAAACAGCAACACGCATCTAATAATCCTAATCAACGCTCAATAACATTTCTTCCCCTCCCCTCCTGCGGGGGTGGGGTCGGGAACGCGAGGACAGTTGGAGCCGAAACGATCGGGAAACAGGTTGATCGTTGATGGTGTGGGTTGGCAGAAAGGTCGACTGCCAAAGCAGCACTCCGAACCACCAAAGCGAGCATGCTCGTCGACGTGTCGCGCATTCCGTGACGGAGTGAAAAATTGAGTTTATAATGCATGACTCCGCCACGTTCACGCAACGGGGTTTCGTCTTTGAACACGCGCCAGTACAAGCGGTATCTCTCACCTTCTTCCTACCACTCGCCACTCGCCATTTTTCCCTCCACCCGTCGTCGTTCGATCCCGAATCCTATTTTTCCTTTTCGTTGCACCCATCCACCTCTCCCTCATCTCGGGCTCGCGCCGGTGCCTCGCAGTCCTTCCGATGGGCGCAAGTGCCTACACCGGACTTGCGCCACGTGCTCGCTGCAAAGTCCCGCTCGCCCGCCCCGCGACTCATCCAATGGCCTGATGTCGCTTGCTGCTGGAGCTCGCCACGTGCTCCCGCCCCGCTTAGTCTCAGCCCTTCTCACATCACGCACGAACCACCGGATTCGCTCCCAAGCACACTATACGTAGCTACGTACATGGAATGTACCAGCCACCCAATACTACCGCGTTCTCGGTACCGTCCAAAGATAACGCGTCTACTACGCCCCGTACAATTAGGTAAGCACAGTACTAACTAATGCAAGGTCAAATCCCTGAAAGAGCCAAACATGGAGTGGGAAGTGTATAGCGCTGAACCTAGAACGAGGTCCGTTTGCGAAGGAGAGGCCAACCTGGGCGGCCAATCCTATAGTGGTGTTTGTCCTCCCCCTTCGAACATCGAGATCCCGTGAAGCACGGCCTCCAGATAGCACACGGGACAATCTGAGGTAAGGGAGCGGGAGGTGTGTGCGGTTTCGACTCTGCGATGGCCCTCAGTAGGAGGCTTGACCGCTGTCCTTCAGGACCGTTGAGGTGAACTACCAACTATAGCACTCGAAGGGAGTAGGACAGTGACGACAAGTCGGGTGGGCCTAAGGAAGCATTTTATCAACCGGATGTCAATGTGATCGCATGGCGTGATGCATCTCCCACAGCTTAAACCGGGCCACTAGGTCCTATTTCCGGGTCCTGTTAGCACTTTTTTTTTTTTACATTCCCGTGCGGTACGATGCCGGTCCCTCGTCGATGCATAAACCCATTCGATACGTGACACGGAGATCGATGTGGCAAGTACTCGCGACACAATTTCGATCACACTATGAAAATATAAATTATAGTTGCAATCGCGCGTTCAGACAGTATTGCACAGAAACAGACCTCCAACATACATCTAATCGGGGCTCAACCAACATCTCTTCCTTTCAACTACGGCGTCGCGGTCGGGAACGCGGGGAGTGTTGACGCTTGGGGCCGGAATGGTCCGGGCGACAGGCCGATAGTCGATTGGTGAGATGACGGCGAGGACACAGAAATGACTGGTGCAAGTATACAAAAGGTGCGGAGTACAATGGTCAGTGCAGCTGGAGGCGGCGCATATGTGGGTTTCGTGTACCTCGGCCAGTACTCTGCCTGGTAGAGCCTCAGACGCAACATCAAAGAGACGCCTACGCACTTGAGTCGTTTTTGCCCGTCGACTGACTGCCTACGATCTCGGCGCAGATCGAAAGGATTTCTCTCGATGTCACAGAACATAGTACTACAGACGTCATATTCACTTCCAACAATGTCATAATGATCGCATCCCGGGTCGTATCCATCCCTGAAGTATATACTAAATAATATGGCACAACGCGCCTGCGACACATCAACCGCAAAGTGCCTATCTAGGTTCCATCCTTGTCATGCACCCACATGCTCCCGTTCCTCCACTTGGATTTCTTCCCCCTGCCCTTCCTCCTCGTTCTGGGGCCTATCAGCAAACATGATCCCACTAACAGTACCATCGTGCCGGCCCGAGCCCGCTGACAATCCAAACGCCGTGTCGATCTCGCTTCCGCGTCTACCTCGAAGGTCGCGAGCATACAGCTCCCGCAGGTTCAAGATGAATCGGGGGACCAGTGTTAACATGGGGATATTTTGCAGTATTACATCGAGGAATAAATAGTTGCCGGATACCGGGATGACTTCCAAGTCCAGCAGTATGCTGCTGAGTGATTCCATCAGGGTGCTGTTTGGTAATGTAACATGGTGTATCGAATATGGAACAAGGTGGACATACGCAAGAAAGTATACTGTACCTTCTCTCACAAGCAGGTACACATAACGACTCAGATGGATCTGCTTTGTCATCTTGTACCCTTGAAGTAATTCCCTGGTGAAGTGGGTGATGACAAGCAGACACATAAGTCCGCCGAGCATAATCTTGGAACTGTCAAGTAGTGAAGTGCTAACAATGGGAAAGACTTGATGCATGCAAAACGTAAAATCGAGTATCTGTACGATATCTGTTTGACCAGTTATGTAATGTGTATGACATAGGTCTGCTGTGCACATACCAATATTTGTCGTGGAATACATAACGCACCAGAATACAAATATGATGACCTCGATGGCATACGCCACAAGAAGAATTCCAAGGATGATCCTTGACCGATTGTACAATGCCCAGACACGGAGGATCATTGCAACTGCATCCATAAATGTGAGTTATGCACCAAAGTTGAGCATGAAATCTCACATTCGGCAGCAACCTGGAAAAACATTGTAGACACGGCAGCAAAAATACTTGCAATATGACCTTATGCCCTTGGGGTGAAATAATATAAAAGATACCGAATAACTTTACTCACAACTATTGGATCGTGGTAATTCCATGCAAAGCTCATTTAAAAATTAGCTAGAAGGGAGTGGGTTGAGGTTGCTTACGTCTGCATGAGTTAAGCATATCTATTAACCATGAGCAATGGTGAATATTACCTTTTCTGGACCAGGAAAGAAGGAAGTCCCCACTGCGAATGTGATCCAAATCAGCTCAATAATTTTGGAATCTCATAGTTTTAAACGTACAGAAACTAAATAGCCTAGTGAACTGATCAGTGACCCACCCATATTTTTCCAGGGGCACACATACATGCAATTAAGCAAACCACAGTAACGAACCTAGATCGAGTGTTATTACAGGTTCGTGAAAACAATCGTGATACCTACGATAACGAACATCGTAGAAACACGTGTCCAGGGTTTGCTCTATAGCAATGTGAGACATGCGATTGGCGGGGCAACATGGTCTGCTGACCCAGATGTATTCGATCTTCAAAGGACTGAATCAGTTACCCGACGTCACCATCAAGTATGTGCACCTACTTCATCCGAAATTGTGAGGACTGGTTTGTGGTAGCTCAAGCATCATCATGGTACGGATGCAGAAATGCGTTGCGCACCATAATCATATCCAACAACAGTCACTAACAAGACTAGGGAGCGGGTGGTCAATGATGGACAAGTGGAAAGATGAACCACCATACGACTCGCATAATTATTGGATAGAATGCTTTGGACGGTGAGCTGTAGTGCGGAAGACATGGACTCGAGTTTGGGATATCCCACGAAAACGAGGGTCAAATCTGCAGAGAAACGGACGGACGATCAAGGTTATAAGCTGATCTGCGGAGGTCATGACCGGACCGAGTGGAAGCCACATCAAGGATGTCGATGAGAATACGGCTTTATTTGATGCCGCCGCAGCCTGTCTAATAACCGGGCAGAGCTATGAATGCCGTTGGTTCACATGTACTTAAAGACCGTGATAGACCTCTGCAGACTCGTATAAACAAGTACGAGACATGTCAACAAGCGACACAACCGATGGGTGAACAACATACCGAACGACACGCATCTTCCCCTGTGCATGGACTGACAAATTGAGAGGCAGGCTCTGAGGGTCCGACGATGTCGAGAAGATTATCGGATAGAATCAAAGGTGGCTCTTTCAGCGTAGGCCGTGCCTCCCTCGTGACAAGCACCTGCGATGCGCCACTTCATTCCAGGCAAGTTGTATATCACGACACTGCACGTATGAGCCGCTATCACGCGTTCGGAGGGAATCACGGAAAAAAAGCAAAAGTAACCGTAACACGCATCTAAAATTCCCTTCCCTTCCCCTCCCCTCCTGCGGTGGGGCAGTCAATAACGCGGGGACAACTAGAGCCAAAACGGTGGGGGAGACAGGTTGACAGCTGATGGCGTGAAGGCGATGGCAAGGACAGTGAAATAACAATGGATGATGCTATCTTACGGAATACGAATGGGCGGGCGTACGACAGTCTTGAACTTTGTCGGGAAATATGCAGGCTCCGTACTCCCCGTCGGTAACTTGGCAGAACACCAGATCCAGCACCAGACAGACACCGATGCACATCTTCTGCCCGTGCCGTCCAAACGTGAGGCTCATATCCAGTCCGAGATCATGCCTTGGAGTGCGTATATAAGTCCGAACGAAGGTGTTGAAGAGCGCGAGTGAGTAATGGGAAGGAAGTATCGTAAAAAGGGTAACCATTTCCAAATATAGTATCGTAGTAGACTTAACGTTTTGTTTATTAACAGCAAAAGTTGTAGACGTCTGCTCGTACAATCATTCACAGACGCCCGGCTGCATACATACTTGGTTGCAGATGCCCCCTTCGAGCTAATCCCCCATCGAGAAAATCTAGGCAGTGGGTGACCATCAATTTCCACGTTCCAAAGCGTGCATCGGCCAAACGAGCACTCACTACTGTGCAAATAGCAACTCGGTGATGCCGAGCTGCAGCAGCAAAGTTCACTTTTGGTGCGTACCGACCTCGGGGTGCTGAGCAAGAGTGTCAGTTCGAACAGCGGAAACCATAGTAACAATGGAATTTTGCTTTACCTTGGTATCGTTCCCCCGCTCTTTGTTCAAGGTAGCATGCTCTAGACCTAACATCACCGGCACGCGTTAGACTTCCAGCGGGGCAGGGGGTTTTTGTCCAATCTCTGGCACTCAATTAGCGTCATGTCCAACAGGATCCTTTTGTACCAACACGTCGCTCGAGTGCATATTGGTTTCAGGATGTGTACTGTGCCCCAAGAGTATACCCCTTTGAGCATAGTCTCAGTCAGCATCATCCGGAAAAACATCACCTTACACGTGCAGAGGGGATAAAAACGGCGTCAGGATGATGTTGTCACCACCACAAGGAAACCCGAACGTTAAGATAACACCGAATGCCAACAATGCTGCTTGACCTCTTTTTAGTTAGCAAAAGAGAGCATCACAAAACTTGATGGGAATCTGGGCTGCTAGTGAATTGGACCGTAGCTCATCAGTCATGTTCCATTTCGCAACAGAGAAATCCAAACGCAACCCCGATTTAATTCTGTGGTAGTTTTGCGACGACAGCAAGACTGATTACGACCGCTGCCCCTCACTTACACTGGCTCGAGAACACTACAACGTTCTCTTCTGGATGAGTTCCATCAGTTATCTGGCCTCCACATCAAAAAGTACCTCGGACTTGAAAGAAAACCTTTCAACATTCACAAGCCGGGGATTACAAATTTGTCGCCCACCGACGTAGAGATAGTTTTGTCAGGTACCTGGATCCTCACGCTTCACCCCTCGTCCTAATCCTCCTGTACGAACCGCGTGGGGGGCGGGAACAACGCCTGTTGAACGCCAAGATATACCACCTTGAGGACCGGAAAGTACGGGAGGACGTTCTGCGACCGTGAGGGTGCGGCTGAACACGATATCTGACGAAACGTACCTCGAATGCGACGTGGATGCGCACGTCGCCCTTTCCCCCGCCGGACCCACGGCCCCGTTGCAGCGCAGCGAGGTAGTACCGTACGTTCCACCCCCGAAGGCCCTCGTGTATGATGACGTCCTCGAGGGATGCGAGCGAAATGAAGTGGCGTACCGCGCGGAGGGGTGGAAGGGCGGGGTGGCCGAGGTGGGTTTCTAGTTGGATGCCCAGGGTGGGAAAGACGAGGAGAGATTCTGGATGCGAGGCGAGTGTGGTAGAATAGGAACCGAAGGAAAAAGAGGTGGGGACGTACCATAAAGAACCTGGTTGCAGCGCGTCCGGATGAAACAAGCTACGAAGAGGACACAGAGGACGAGGAGCGTTCGACGTGAGACGGGCAGCGGAAGGGGTGCGTCTCCGCGTGTCTGGGGTCAGGAAAAAAAAGACGGGAAAAGAGTGAGCCCTTGTGCAACCTCAAAACGTGCGCCAACGCACCAGAACCCAAGTGAGGAGAGACACGAGCAAGACCAGGATGGTCGCGTCAGCCCACACGACGGACGTCCCACGAACAACGCGCCCGCTACCATCGTGAGCGAGACGCCAGTGCTCGATGCGATACTCTGTGAACCCGTCGTGGTGTGTGATGGTGAATTCTGGGTGTGTGTCGGGCAAGGGGCGGGTCTGGGTCATGCATCGAGGTCGCAGGAAGGGAAAATCAAAACATTCCCATAATAGGAAGCCAAAGTTACGTTGACCGGGCCCCGCACTTCAAGTTCGCACCAAGTACAACGCTGTCGATCTACGATACGCCATGGCATACACCCACGTAAATACCCCCCATCACTTCCAAAGTTTCTGAGCGTTCACGAGTTTCTGGCCCACAATCCCCGCGTCCGCAAGGTCCTGAACCGCCTGGAAAATGGCTTCAAAGGGAGCAGACACTGATCTGGCTTCCAGCGTTGCCTCCCCTACGTCCGTGGCAGCCACGTCTGGCCATGAGGAGGACACGGTCTCGGCCCTCTTTGCGGTCGACGGTGTGTCATCCCTGGAATTGTTTCTTTTGGTAAGCATCACGAAAAAAGAAAGAAAGACCGAGGCTGGTCAGGAATTAGGCGTACTGATAATGCGAGGAAGGGCCTCCCACATCTCTAACGACGACAGAGTCCGAATTCTGTCTGGAGAGTTTGGCGGCGTCACTGTCGGAATATGTCAGAAGACGGGGTTGGCTCGTGTTCCACATTGACTTGCCGAATGGGTGCTGGAATCGACATGGCCGGCACAGCGAGGGCCATGATGACAGATACGAAGAGCAAGGTGTAGGAACGCATTGTTAAAGATAGGAAGAAAATGGATCGGGGAACGAGAGCGTTATCGGGCCGTCAACGGCGAGCAGTTGGAGAAGTTCAGAGACAAGGCTAAAGAAAAAAGCAAGGGATGAGCAGGTCGGTATGTTTCAAAAGATGGCTGTACACCTACTAGCCAGTACCTGTGAGCCAGAAGGATGCAAAAGAAGGCTGAAGCAGCCAGGAGCACCCGGGTGGCACTTATAGGTCATCATGGATGGTCATGCTCCAAGGTACCGCCTGTCGGAGTCAAATTTTGAAAGGTTAGATAGACACGGATCACTGTTTCATGTAAAGCTCAGATGTCAAGTGGTGACGACACCTGACCCTTGTCACTACCGATAAACAGCATCATCAATGCGTTGCTACGAGGTACACCGTGTGCTACATCCGCGGGCAGCATCCTTGCTTCGAACCCAGATTTCGTAAAAGCCACGAATCGTCATACCCGTCACACACGTAATCAGCATCACCATCAGTAGCCGCTGTTGAAAGACGTCCGCGATGAAATAGTTGGACGAGGACCATCGATCAGGCAATTCCGCATTGTATTCGAGCCGTTCCGGCCTCCAAGCGGTGAACGTGCTCTGGAAGCCGTTGCGGTTGTCGCTCTCTTGTATAACGCCATCGTGTTCCACGCTGAGCTGGAACGTGGTCCCAAGGGTAGACACGCTGTAGATGGACACGCTCGAGTCCGCGTCGATGTTCAAAATATGTGTTTGGCACGTGTGTGTGTCAAGGCATGTTTGGCTGTAGTCCTGAGGACAGTCAGACCAGGCGCCCAAAAAAATCGTGGTCGCGTACTTGGAAAAAGCTGTAAAAGCCGGCGCCTAGATGAGTGTATCAGATGCAAATTATTACTGTACGTCTACAAACCTACCAAAAATAATAATGTCGGAAGATGATTGTATGTACATACCCCAGGCTGCGTTGACCGAAAATATGGGATCGTGATAAGCAAAAGATGATCTAAACGGCAACGGAGCAGCAGGGACAGGCTGGTAGTAAGGCTACAGGAGAACAAGATCTCTGGCACGGCCCGAGAGAGGAATGGGTAACCACTCACGGTCTCTGTCTGAGCAAAGCCAATATAATGGTTTTGAGCGTTCACCAAGTTATACTGGTAAAGAGTCGCATGCTCGGCTGTCACGATACATCCATCACATGTACGAGAATCAGGGTCATTGAAGGAAACTCACACGCTGCAAGCATCACTGTCAGGTACACACGAAACAATAGTGCGATCACTGTCCACCCACAAGTTCCGATAAGCCAAACAGGACCCGCAGATTCTGAAAGAACACCACGCCCAGTAAAAATCGATATCTGAGGCGATTTCTCTGCATCCAAATCATGGTCTGCAGTCCATACCCACGTCCCCTGTTCGTTCGTTTAATGAAGAACACAGAGGGAACGCTAACAATGCGAACCTCGAAATATGCGCTCGATCCGGGAGTTAAATGGATGCCCAAGAAGGCAGCCTCACACTGCACGTTCAATGAACCGGATGGACATTCTCTGTGTTGCAGGCCTGTGCCCGCAGCTGGTGAAATGGCATCAGTTGCGGCCGGTGTTATGTAAACAGAAACGATGATGCCAACCTCCTCCGATCCTAGCGGCCATATCGATGAGTGATCGGTAGGTACCGACATTACCATAACAACCTACCGAATATGACTGTCCCAAAGACCAGCAGCTCCCTGTAGATCAGGGGGATCATGAACGTTCCATTCGAGCAAGATCGCCCCGGCGGCTGTGAGAGAATTACGGAAGGGGGCACATAAAATACTCCGCTGCTTACCGGGGCCGGCGGTCGCAAAAACAATATCGCTGATCTCTAGAACGCCCTGCGAACCTGGGGCGCCAGCTCGCACAACCACGTGT
>JBBPMV010000788.1:0-11731 GCA_038090495.1 Heimioporus retisporus | reverse complement strand
CGGACGGTAGGTCTACTCGATAGGGTCGTCGTCGTTTTCGGGTGGCTGAACGCGTCTGTAGCTGCATACGTCCCAGGAGCACCCGGATAGACCACTGCTCGAACACGTCCAGGAGCTGATCGGAACTCTGGACGCGCTTGGCATCCAGCCGTCCCCAGCGGAAGACGATGGTGGTGACGAAGAGTGGGAAGAGGTCAGTGATGACGACGACGAGGACCAAGACGTGGACATGGCATGAACGTTTTCGTGTCGTAGCAAAAAAAAAAGTATGTTAACCCAGATTGCTCGAGGTCAGGATCTATTTCCATAATCGTTATCACGACGTACCCTCCTGGGCTTGTACAATTCAGGCAAGTCACAAATCGCAGGCGGTGCACAAGGCCGCTGAGCGGAGTCCACACACGCTTGGTCATGGCTCCGCGCCAAGTAACTTTTTACCTCCATACTAGGTCCCACAAGTGCGTCCTCTATAGCGTGTGACATCTTCGAGCCGATGCGCCTGTGCAAGTTCACGATGGATTATCTCGTTAGAGGATACCCCATGGCAAGAAGCCAAAACTTGGGTAACTCCGTCACTGGCCAGACATGGATATCATATTTGGTGACCAGCAACCGGGGTAGCATCATCCACCGCTATCACAGGAACCGTGGTCAGCGCATGAGGCATAATGATCTTGGTCTTCATCGACGGTAGAGACTGGCTCCTGCATCTCACGTTCCACGCCATGCCATTTTCGGCGGTTTCCTGAAAACGAGCTCGCGTTGAGGTTGGAGGAATCGTTCGGTCATGAGGAAACAAGGAGCTTGCTGAGAAGACGTGGAAGTTCACGACGGTCGCGGATCCGTTCAAAGATTGGCAGGGCTGAGATGCCATTGTTTCAGAGTTTGCACCCTGAGTACCAGTGGAAATCATGTATCAGACCACTGTGCTCAGCTCGTTCCCGAACCGCGCTGAGATCGTGTCTACAGCCGTCCCTCTCGCGATCATAGCCTTTGACACGTAAATGTGCTAGAGTCTGACTGGATCCACCAGCCTCACAACTGACTCGTCACTCGGAGATCAACCAAGGAGGCATGTGATAGCATCAGTATAATAGGTATTGTATAGTTCATGTCTCAGCCCCGTGTGCCTTCAATGCCGTTTTCGGCGCTACTTCGTACTAGTCTGGTGACCAGACTAGCTACTTCGCCTCAACAGCCTCGGGCACTACTACCACGAAACTTCAACCTGTCACTTTGGTTCCATTGAAGCACCTTCACTAGCTGACACAAAACCGTCAAAAGTGCTGACGAAGGCAAACTTGCCAGCGGTCCCTGCAGGAGACCTTGATTCTACTCTCCCAATCATCATGCCAATAGGCACTCTCGATAAGCGCATCCAGGATGCTCTGAGCGGGACCATGAGCACTTCGGATCAAATTATTTCCGCTGCGGCATTGGCATACAGAGCAAGCTTCCAAAGTGCGAGTCGCCCAGTCCAGGCTCAAGTCCAAGAGTTTTGCTCCCAGATGGAGAAAATCCGCTCCACGTCCAAAATAATCCTCGATGCGATCACCTCCCGTCCTGACTCCATCGACGAACGAATACTCGACTGGCTATTCTCTGGAGAGCAGCGCTTATGTTTGGACAAGCTGAAAGAGATCCTGGGATTGTTTAAGGCCGACTACCAAGATCGGCCTGCCATGCCCCGTGCCCGTACTCTCGGATCGACGGCGGACGGGCTTTCTGCAGCCATCATTCTCTTCAGTAAACACAAGAATCTTTTTCATTTCTTGCTCGCTCGTGACATCTGGTATGTCTCCCACTACTTCTCCAAACCGTGCTGAACTTGTACGATACAGGGATCGCGAGCCTTCGCCTCGGCCCCCAGAACCACACGAACCTTTATCCGACGCAAGCCAGTTGGCTGTAGAAAGTGAAAAAGACAAAGATTCCAGCTGTACGCCTATCACCCTTGGAACATCGTGCTTATTGCTACCATTTTCTCATCAGATCAAACACTGGGCGAGGTCCAGCAGTGGCTTGATGCATTTGATTGTACAGAACAACATGATGCTGCACACAAACTACGTCAGGAAGGCACCTGTACATGGTTACCCAAGACCGCCGCCTACAGAAGCTGGAGGGACGGCGGGTGTCAATTTTTGTGGTTGAACGGCAAAGGTGAGGGGTCCATACTGATCGTGGCTGATCGAGCACTCATCTTCGTGTCCATAGCTGGCAGTGGAAAGTCCGTATTAGCGTGAGTACATTCGTTTCGTGCACCTTCCTGTGATGACTTTTGTAGTTCATCCATAATCGAGTATCTCAAAAATACGCTAAGATACAAAGAGGCACTCGTATTTTTCTACTGTGATTTTAGACGTGAACGGTCAACACGTCCTGCCGAGGTGTTACGCTCTATACTATCCCAACTCTTGCGCCACATTTGTGATTTCTTCGTTGACCCTGGAGAACTCCCAAAGGAGTTACTCCAAGAAAAAAGCGAGGGTATCCCGTTGCTCGATGATCTCCAGAAACTATGTGATTTTATATCGCTCGCAAGTAGATGCTTTGTTTTCGAACCCATCGTAGTGATCGACGCACTCGATGAGTGCACGGATGTCGAATCGCTCATAGATGCGCTTCTGAAGCTGAATGACAGCGATATTCGGCTACTGGTGACCAGCCGACCCGAGGAAAAAATCGGGCGATGTTTCGCGAGACGTCCATCTTTGTCCTTGCAGAATAGGTCGGCAGAACTGGCAGAGGATATAGCACTACATGTCGGGCGGGAGCTAGATTCCCGTCCACAGTTGCAATCTGCCGATGAATGGGTCAAGACTGATATCAGCATAAGTTTAAATAGAAAGGCGAATGGCAGGTGAAGTCATGAGGTCTTGTATTGTATCGTCGCTTCATCACTCAACCAACTTTTTTGTAGGTTTCGGTGGGTGCAATGTCAACTTGACGCGCTTGATCGGTGCACAACCGAGTCGGGGCTGTACGCGACGCTTGAAAATCTACCGAAGGGGCTTGAAGAGACGTACGAAAGAATCTTGGAAGCTATCGACGAAAGAGATTCGGAAGGAGATTTAGTACGACGTGCCCTGGCTTGGCTTATAGTTGCACTAGAGCCCTTGCGCCTTGCCCAAATCGTTGACGGACTCTCCCTGTATGTCCCGCAACAAAAGGACAGTGACAGAATGTGGTCACTCCTGCATGGGCTGTCGAGCCTTGTGGCCTATTCTGAAACCACAGATGTGGTCACTTTGTCTCATTACAGCGTGAAAGTGTGTTCTCAGAGTGTCTTGTGTTCATGATACTGACATTATATATTCCATAGGAATATCTCACCTCCCCTGAAGCTTTGCCAATATACCACATCATTCCCCGTGAGGCCCATGCCGAAGTTGCAAAGATGTGCATGCGACGCATCTCGGTTTTTTTGAAAGGCGATTCCACCCGTACCGACCTTCTGCCACTGAAATCCTCTCCGATGCTTTCTTACGTGTTTTCTTCTGGTTTAATTCATCTCGGACATGTCGACCCTGGGTCCGAGGATGTGCTTGAAGCACTACGTTCGCTTGGACTAGATGTCCGCTATCTTCCATCACATTGGGACTGCCTCTGTGAACTGCGCGAAGCAGAATGTGGATCGCCTTATCCTCCATGGTTATCGACAAGACATGACTTCGAAATCTATATCCTGATCGCTTATGCCTCATCGGGACTCCTTCGAACACTTTTCTCGAGCTTTCGCTTCTAGTCAAAACTCGGGACAAATCCGCTTGTCTATGCCGCCCACCTGTGAAAAGCAGAGCATGCAAAGATTCTCTTGGAGTTTGGTACTACGAGGGAGAACAAGTGGGGCCTGGTCTTCGATTACTCTTATAGCGCCTCGTTGCTCGACATCGCGGGGATTCGCCTGGTAGTTGCTAAATCAGGATGCTATTGCATTGCAGGTGAAAAGTATGAGAAATGAGTCAGGATAGTAAAATGTACAGGAGCATTAAAATATTTTTCAAATAGTACTCTTTGATCTATCTGTACAGTTCAAGTTGTGCTCTGGGAACAATTACTCAACGTGAAATTGGTGGCTTGAAAGTGCTAACTACTAATTCATCTCAAAAATTCGACCGGCTAAAAATTACCGAGATGAGGCCCCGAAAGCAGCAGCTGAGCATTGCTGCAACATTACAACCTTAGGTATGTCTGGAACTTTGTGTCATTGGAGATGGCATGATGGATTGGCATTGGATGGGTGCAAGTGGGGCGGTAGAGGGCCAACCGTGACATTTTGGACCGCAGTTTGCCCACCGAGATGAATTCGGGGTCTCATCTCGGTAGTAATTCTTAGCTGGTCGAGTTTTCAATCGCGATGAATAATTTTCCGCAAAGCTTTGCAAATAGTGTAAGCCTTGTACTTCACCATAACCACGTTTCATGCACCCCACCACAGAATGAACAAAACTCACCAATATCTATATGCCTCGAATCTCCGGCAGAACTTTGGCTACCCGCTACGCGACCCTATGCCATTTTACAATACCCTATATCTACCCACTGGTGAACCAAACATGAGCGAAGGCTCTCAGGTCGGGGATATTGGCTATGTTGACGACAATGGTCAATTTGTTCACCTTTTCAACATACAACACCCCCCTGAAGAGTTCAAGAGTCAGAATCCGAACTTTCTTCAAGATCCACCTATCCAGTTCACCCAGCCAGACACTCGTCGAGCGTTTCCACCCAAGAAAGTGATTATGCACGGCGTCGAACGTGATACGCGGGACAGCAGGTACCTTTATCACTACACGTACTTCACTTGCCACCTTACTTGGAATTTCGAGGGCGGACTATGTCTTCATCACGACCTCGGGCGACGGCGCCATACTTATACTACCCGATGGTGCTTTCCTGACAGAGCTCAGGGACCAAGAGTTGAAGACACTTCGCGAGTATGCTGTAAGATGGGCCCTTCAATGGTGCCGGTATGCCAATAAAAACTCCCTCTACTTGGTCACTGGAGTGTATAGGTCAACGGCCTGGACCCTGGGGGCATTCTATAATGAATCGTCCGGTAAAGATATCCTTATCCGTCAACAAATTGTTGAGGCTAGTGGGACCGTCACGTACCTCCATGATTGGGAGTACCAAATCAATGTGGATTGCCAGGACGGTCCGAATAATAATCGCTTATTGAACCAAACTGTCTTCATCAAAGGTTTCAAAATGACAGTGAGATGGGACTGGCTTCTTGTAGTGGAGCGTGCAGAGAGGGCCGAGCGATGGATTAGCCATGTCCTTGCGACATTGAGGGCAGCTCTGAATTTTCGACGATGGCTATCTCGAACAGGTGCATCACCTTCTCGTCCTGTATGGTGCTTGATATCAACGTGCGCCCCTTGCAGCCATCAAAGATATCCCAACCAGAACAAGTAATTCATCTCAGGTACGTGCCAGTGCTTCCCAAATGAATTGGCTTTGAAAATATCGATCGATCGTCCAGCCATCCCACCCTTCGGACGTGATCAACCGTATCGTGTTCGAAAACGTTCGTATGATAATCATCAAGGCTTACACCACTTTAAATATTCGATCAGACTCCTGGGGCTCTTGTAGCCGTGACACACGATAACGACTGGATTAAAATGATTGAGAAGGTACGTTGTACTTTTGCGTTTACCCTGTGATTGACATGTTTTCAGGGATTGTCAGTCGAGCAACTTTTGCACGAAGACCAGGTCCGGGTCTTTGTAAACAAACACATGTGTCAGGACTTTGACACAAAACATCGTAAGTTCGATATATATATATTTCTTCCTTGCTAACTTTCCCCAGATGTTGTTTATTTCCGAAGCGCTATGTGAGTTTTCTGGAGTGGATAATCTCGCTCATTGATCAACCTGAGTTTGCAGCGAGGAAAGAAATGATGAACATGAACTAACCTGTTTCTCCCATCTGTCGTCAAGTGATGGACCATTCCCAACTATTATGAGTGTGTCTAATCTACTCTACATAATCACTACTGAAGCTACCTGATGGTTGGTAGACATGCGGTTGGAAAACTTGGAGATTAATCGCATCTATGCTGGTGTCTGTATTCTTGTCCACTTTGGGCACACAACAAGGAGAACCGTGAATAAGCCACATGCGAGTGTCATTGAATGGATCGATGAGATTACCCTGTGGGTGCTTTGTTGTTACGTGGCATTAGCTTGTACTCATACTTCTAAGCCCCTCTGATCTACCTGTCCACCTTACAGTGTGCGGCACATTCCAGCTCGGTTCGACGCTAGGAACCAATGAGATTTCCTCGCACCTGACAATCAATACCAGTGCTTTGTCCAACGACACCCACGGTGAGTGACATCCCAAAGTGCTAGCGCTTCGTTGCTCAAGACAACCAAGCAATCAAATTTTCTCTTGGGAAAGCCTCACTTCTGATCACTCTTGGACAACACTTCTCACGCTTAGAAACTCGTTCGAATCATTATCTTGGGGTGAGGTCATGTGTGAATACATCATTCCTCCGCTCACCTAATGCTTTGCTGGTAGGAAAAATCAGTTTTTGTGCAAAATACAAATCATGGACTTGCAGCCCTCTATGCTTATCACAATGATGGTTCTAAGGAAGAGGATCTCCAAAGTGCTCTTGAATTTTTCCGATCTGCTCTTGACCACTGTGAATCGGACAGAGCTCATTGTGCCATTGCATACTTCAACCTTGCCACAGCATTATTCATTATGTTCCGGGTTCATGGTACTCGTCCCGAGCTCCATGCTGCTGTTGAATTTTTCGAAGAAGCACTCCGATTATGTGATCCAGGTCACATTGATCGCCCAATAACTTTATTACTGTTGTCCCAGGCGCTCTTGTCGCATTATGGGAGGGATTATGACGACTCCATCATTTCCCAGATTAGATCTCTCCTTGCAGAAATTTACCACGATGATACTCGCAACCGTCAAACCGCAGATATCATCTTGCACACCTGTAAATTTTACCAGCTGCTCAAGTCTAGGAATTTGGATCAGATTGACCGACTCATGAAGAACTTGAACCATGGCGCCTATGAGCCTCCATATGGCTATTTCGACAAGGTTCATATGTTAAGCAATCTGGGCGTTGCATTCTGGACTCGCTATCTTCTCTCCACGAATCTCGATGACCTTGAAAAATCAGCTGCACTTCTCAATGATGCATTACACCTCATTCCAGATGAGCACCTTGACCGGTGGAAGATAGTCGCTTACCTTCACAAGGGCTCTTTTCTAAGACGCATTGATGCTGATGGATACCTCATGAACCTCGACTTGGAAAGGATAGCGACTGCGGCAGCAGAGGTATATTCTTCACGGTTTATGAGGCATTTCTCTCACTGTACTTCTCATCAAGCTCGACATTTCTAGCATTGATAGCCGCTACATTGTCTGTGCCGTTCTTGAAGCAAAAGGTCGCATCACAGAAGCCGTTGTGTGCTTCCGTCGTATGGAGAGTCAACCGACAGAGGATATGAGTGTCCACGATGATGCGGCGCAGTGGATACTTGGTGAGCCATTACACGAGTAACGAGTCGGATTCCCTGAACCCAATGTAGATTTTGAATCCCGCCATACGGAGATGCTAGACAGAACTCCGCTCCTGCAAGACATCGCGCCTTGCAACTTGAAAGTTTCTAATGGGCCAATCACTCGAGGCTTCGCTCATGTGTATAAAGGCTTGTGTATAGCTAGTGGTTTGCAAAAAGAGGTTCGATTATGTGCTATACTCGGTGTATTGTGTGCGATTCACTATTTCCCTCAGGTTGCAGTGAAAGCATTTCGGTTTAAATTACCAGTGGACAAGGATTCGAGCCATAGACACTTCAAGGTGGCTTGTCTCGTTTGTATTTAGGGTGTCGCTGAGACTAAATTGTAGATGCTTCGTCAAGAACTCGGGATTTTGGGGAGACGCAACCATGATAATATCGTTCCATTCATAGGTATTGCAAGGGGATTTGAACAACATGCAATTTCACTGGTTTCGTTGTGGATGCCCAATGGCACCCTCCATCGCTTATTAAAAATGTATGACGATAAGTTGCACGAGCGACATCGGCTTCAGCTAGTGTGTTTGCTTTATTCCATCATGTTCGATTCTTGTAACCCAAAGCGATAGCTCCTGGATGTCGCTAACGGATTACAATACTGTAAGTCGTTGTCATCATCTATCGTGAGTTGAATAATGACACGCAACAAGTACATTTTTTCCCCATTGTCCACGGTGTCCTGAACAGCGTAAGTGGGAGTAAGTAGGATTACCTTCTGACTCCTTGATTAATGGTAAGGCAGAGCAACGTACTCCTGGACAAGGATTTCACTGCATGCTTGTCCGACTTTGGGTACACCTCATTGATAGGGGATATTCCTGAAAAATTCGCCTATCTCCAGAGATCTTTCACATGCCAAGGGGCTTTGCGATGGATTGCCCCAGAGCAACTAGAGGTCGAAAAGACACCTTGCCCAACGATCAAGAGTGATATGTACTCATTTGGTTGTGTTGCCCTCCAGGAATGTTTAGTGCGGCACACCGATACCAGACTCATCTGATCTGTCTGTCTTGCAGGTGTTGTCCGGGGAACTACCATGGTCGGAATTCCGGCGGGACGCAGACGTCGTTATGCACTTGACAAGAGGCGATAGGCCATCCCGACCAAACGCTCAAATATTGCTTGACTCGCATTGGGATTTTATTCAGCACTGTTGGTCGACAAGAGAGGAACGTCCTTTGGCGGGGGATGTTGTTGTTTCTATCCGAGAACTGCTGAGTAAATCTTCCTCCCCGGGTCAATCTCTTCGAGACTTGGTGTCACTACGGTCGAGTTAAGGTAATTCTCTTGCGAACGAGCCGCCGTCCACTGGCTAATGGAAGATGTGAGGACAGACAGTGAACGCAGGTGGCCGTGATTATCATTACACATCCTATCGTCCACGCCGATGAATCTGGCATGAACACCGCTAAGGTTACGTCGGGGAGACAGAGCGAGGTTGTGTATGATATAAAGATAATACAGAAAAAACAATTCCCGCGATGGTCGTGCCAGTGTTCAGCCGTTTCAGAGCACCCGCCCACCACACCATGCCTCCATTTTTATTTCTGTGGCTCACAGCTTACTCTTGAGGTCCAGAGTGCACAAGTCCGACTGCTGTATACATCGCATGTGAGGCGTTCCCGCCCGCCCTCGCAGCGGAGTCGCCACAGATCTGGCAGGTCGGGCTTCCGTCCCGGACCGAAGGGCGCCACTTTTCCTCAACTCTTGCTCTCAACCACTTCCTCTCCTCACCGTCCTGCCAGCAGAGCGATGGTCCAAATGAGATAAACAATCACTTGGCGCGGAGCCATGACCAGGTCCACAGGTGCATCTTCTACAGCATGCCACATCTTCGAGCTGACGCGCCCGTACACGTTCACGATAGTTCATCTCGTGGGGGGATGGTCTGGATGGTGTTGCTCAGGTTGCGGTAAACGAAGGCTGGAGTGCCCTTACCCACCCGTACCCAACCCACCCCTGATCCACAGTTGCCCACGTGTGTATTGGAAATTGGAGAGGCTAGGCACGAACAGGACAAACTCCTTGACTTCCACATACCCACCTTGTAGTAATCTCCAGCGAAAGTGTAGGACTTAGATCCTCAGAGGAGATGCGAGATGCAGGTTGTTATATATTAAGCCTGCCTCGTGCTACCGGAATATTCTACAGACTATATTTGGCTTGACTCGGATGTGGTTGAGTGCGGCTCGTCCAATTAGCATCTCCAACAGTATCAAAGTTCTCTGGGGTGCGCCCACCCGGAGAACATGCCGAGTAAGTAATAATCATGCAGTGATCTTGAAATTTCGATATTCACAAGCTATCATGGAGTTCTGGATATCCAGGCGGAGGGATCGATAGCCGCGATCACCTTTCAATATAACGGAGATCATGTTGTTGGCGGTACTGGGCTTGGTACTGTCAGGAAATGGGGAACTAGCGATGGAAAAGAGGTAGGAAGAATGATACGGGCAGGCGAGTGTGAGGTCGGGGCCGTCGCGGCGTCAAGGGATGGCCAGTGGATCGTCGGGGGCACGACGACAGGGTCGGCAATCGTCTGGGATGGAAAGACTCACGAAAAAGTAGCCGAAATCAAGATTCCACATGAGGGCTGGGTCCTTTCCGTCGACATCTCCCCGGACTGCAAGACGTTCGCGACCGGGTCGTACGACGAGACCGCAACTCTTTGGAAACTCACCACCGCCGAAAAGGTTTGGGGGCCCGCCAGACATCCCAGCCACGTCGGCGGTATCAGGTTCTCTCCCAGCGGTGACCGTCTTGCTACAATCACTTGGGATGACCTGGCGATTCGCATCTTCGACAGCCGCACCGGAGACCTCATTTTCCGGATTCCCAACGCGGTCTGCACGGTCTATGAGAATACGTTCGCTTGGACAGACAATGGTCAGCGCATGTATTCAGCATACGAAACGAGCATCAAACAGTACGACATCACGGCCACACCAAACTCGCTACGGGCCATTTCCACCTGGAAGGTCGAACCTCACTTCCATGTCCAACACATTTCCGTATCAAATAGCGGACAATTCGTGGCCTGTTCCATAGAACGCCCAGGCGGAGACCGCGCAATCAACTTTTGGGATACATTGACACATACAAAGATCTGTGGACACATTAGACTCGAAGGTCGTCTAAGGTCAGTCGCTATATCCCGGGATGATACTCGAATTGCTTTTGGACGATATGACGATAAAATCGCCCTCTACAACCTCCGAGACCTTCTTCCTCACTCCTACTTTGTTATCCGCAATACACCCGCCCTTGTCTCTCCGCTCCGATCCCACAGCACCAACGTAAGACCCAGAGAGCTGTCCAAATCAATACCCGTCAGCTGATTGCCCTTTTTTTTCATCAGATACCACTGATAAATGTAAATGACAAGGCATTCGAGCCATGGATACGAGGAAAGCTCGGGAATGCGGAAGCCGTGCTTTCGGATGAAATCAGTTCCTCGAATCGTGACCATCACGCATTCGCCAATCGAGCACTCATACGTGCGCGCGCAAAACAGTTTGAAGAGGCTATTGACGATGCTGAAAAGGTGACTATCGACCTTGTTTTTGTCTTTAATATCCTCACGGGAGTCGATGTCAAGTCTATTCACATCCAGGAATCACCCATATCTCTCATCGCAAAGAGTATAGCATTAGTTGGAGACGGAAAAGTCCATGATGGGAACCGCGCATGTGACCTCGCGATTGCGCGCGCTGGTTCCAGGGATGGCGGTTTCCTCCGTGTCATCAAGGTATACTCGTCCCGGTCATTTGGATTGGGATCTTGACTTTGCTTTTCTGATCAGTCTATCATTTTGTGCATGGCGGACGACAGGGAAAATTCAATTTCACATGTAGAAGACATGGTGGTGGAGATGGATGATCGATCATTAGATCATTTTGTCCGGGTGTGTACATGGCAAATTTATGATGAGATTCTTCCCGTCCTCCTAATCGACATTATTTCTGTAGGCCCAAATGCATTCCATGTTCGGTGAACGTCAGTTATCTCGTGGCGAGTACGACCGTGCCGTCGAATCTTTCAGGCTTGCACAACCCTCAATCCCGCTCCCGGAAAGCCCTTATCTGACCGCAATCTCATTGGTGGGAATGTTTTTGCGTTGATACCATAATGTCAAACGATCGTTTTTTCTAGATCTT
>JBBPMV010000787.1:0-11759 GCA_038090495.1 Heimioporus retisporus | reverse complement strand
GAGTGTCCAGACATGCTCATCGCGTCATCTCGCTCGACTGGCCGTCCATCGTGGCCATCTCTATATCGTCGCCCGAGAATCGCACCTTCTTCGTGTCTTCCTGTTCCGACTCCGCAAACATCATCGCGCCCAAGGCCGTACTCGTGTAGAACGTCGAGCTTGACCCACTCCCGTGGATGCCGCGTACATCGCACGCGTGAATGCGCCGCAGGCTCAAGATGAGACGTGGGACGAAGACGTAGGGCGGTATAACGCCGAGAATCAGAAACGGTATCGCATCCCATTCGTTCGCGGGCGGCTTCCCGATTCGGAGTGTAAACGTCATGATGCTGTGCGTCACAAAGATAAGCTCAATGATGAAAACGAGGGCACGCAAGAGGGGGCAGACATACACAATGAAGTAGATAATGGCCTCCCTCATGAGCAGGTTCATGTATTGGTTCAAACGAAACTGCTTTGTCGTCTTGTACATCTGATAGGATTCCCTGGCGAATTTGATGGCGACGAGCAGAGACATCAGCGCACCGAGGGCGATGAAGCCACATGCAGCGACCAGTTCTGGAATGAAGGGCCTATATTGCACTTCGCATAATGAAAAACTGAGCACTTGCATCGCAAGCCCTATCAAGTCATATCAATCGCAAGCTCAAGCTGAGCCAAAACACACATACCCGGCTTATCAGGCTGAGTAGCGTGTGAAATGGAAGAAACGATAGTTGCGGCGACCACCATGATGTGTAATACTAGGAGGGATCCGAAGACGATCTTTGATCGACCGTATAATGCCCACACACAAAGAATCATTGCCACTGCATGTATTCATGTGATCCGTCACGTTGAGAGTGAACACGGAACCTCACTTTGTGCACCGCAAGCAAAAAACAAGTGAGCCCAGTCATTTAGAAGAAGGGCGGTTTGGCCTGAAGAAGGATTCAGTAGAGTGTCCATGGTGATGTCACATTATGCTCACAACTATTGAAAAGTCGGTGGTCCGAAAACATCGTTATCAGGGCACTTTCAAACTACAAACACGTACGTCTTCATGGAGTCAGCAAGCTGTCAATGGGTGGAGTGATAGATAGAATATCACCTGTGCAGAAACATTTACGAACGAAGTCCCCACTTGGACCAGGTTGGGTTAATGCAACAAAAAGAAAATCTGAGGTTCAATCATACCGACGAGAGCAAGGCTAGTAAAACGATTAGTTATAATCGTGAAAGACAAGCGTGAACACACATGACATTGCACAGGCCACAGTAACGAGACTGAGGACACACCATCAGAATGGTGTTGGCATAAACAGTTTGTGCACGTACGATAACGAATATGGTTGACACCCGTGTCCAGTGTTTGCTCTATAGTGCTATTAGAAGAGGTAACGGATCCAAGGAAAATGTGTGCGGACCCAAATATACCTGACCTACAAGGTGGGAGCTGTAAGGTCGGCAGTGATGAGTCAAGGAATACAAGCGTACCTCGTCTGACAGCGTGAGGACTAGTGATGGGTCGATTCAGAGGCTAGTCCGACGTGAAACACGCGAGTTCTACGTACCGTAGTCATACCCGACGGAAGTAAGGAGCGTGACTGAGAAGAAAAAAAACCACAAGATCAACTGACAGGAAATGCCAAAGGGACGAGGACTTGAAACGCACGGGTCACGTAGTCTTGCACCACGACGTTTTCGACAGCTTGCTGCAGAACAGCAGACATCGACTCGACATGCAAGATGGAGTTGGGGCAGCGCGACTCTTGCGGTTCAATGGAGGGTAGGAAGAACGCGCGAGTATCCCTGCTTGCTCAAGCTCGCGAGCCGAACTAGGCAAGCCGGCTCCGCGAAGCCACCAAGGGGTATACTAGTGAGCCTGCCGATTAGCGAGCTGAGTATGACACTGACAGCTGAAGGACACATGTCAAGTACTATTACCTCGTAACGCCACCGGTGGAGCATCGGAGCAACCGAAGAGGGTGTATCCCGTCAGCGCGACACGATAACGAGGCGTTCTTCTAGTAGTATCAGTTAGAAGACAGCCGATATCCCTCTCTACATGCCACTTCATGGTGCTCTCCAGTCTCCGGGACGAAGTTGTAACTCGCCACCGTTCCCACCACCGTCAAGTACTGTTCTCGTTGGTGCGGCACTACACCATGAATCATCTTAGTATTTCATTTCACTCGTGCGCGTACCTGTGCCCCTTTCTGTGTCGGTCGCAGGCACTTCGTTGCACGACTTGATCTCAAATACGCACTGGCCAAACCCTGGGTGCCCTGGATTCTCGTCAATTTCCATCTCGATCTCGTATCATGCATCGAGCAAACGCGGATTCAAGCCTTGAGATAGCGGAGCTTGGGAAGTTTGATCCATCTATACCAAAGTTACCCTTCCGACGGTGCGCCTCGGGACAAGTACGGTGGGTTTGCAGAAATTGTAACAGGTACTGAATGGGGCTAGGGCACATTGTGTTTTTGGACAGCCTTGCGCAGTCTCGGCACTGAAAGGTGGGTTTGCAGAAATTTTAAAAAAAATACCAAATGGGGCTACAGAGTGGCAGTTCAGACACATTACGTCGAACAGCCTCGCAGACATTGTAGCTGTCGAATTCGGCTTATTCCATCATCTACCAGGGTATAACGTACCGTTGGCATAATCCTTCGGGCCGGTACCTCAAGTCGGACCCTCTTCATCGGTAGGCCTTCCTGCGACACGACAGCCATTGTCGACTGATACATATCCCTGTCGTTACTTACAGTAACCGGACGCAGAGATCCCTCTCTCTCCGCAGCGCAGCAATGGACAGCCGATGACTGATGTCCAGCATCTCTGCCAATCCTGAAATTATCGCTAAAACCCTTTGCGGCACGACTGCTGCGTCTGATGTTCCCCCAGCCCCGTCAGCCAACTCTATCCCCAGTTAGTGATTCGTTATGAATCCTCGGGGATCACCCGGTTTGGGGGTGGACGCGTGGCGAGTCGGATAATGGACGTGGAATCCTTACACATCCACATGCTGATCATCCCCGATCAACCGTTGGCACACCCTGTTCCGCCCTTGATGCGGTGTTGGAACGAAGGCATCAAAGCTCCCTGGTGCGTGTCGACTCAAAGGTGCCACACAGTCCCTTGCCTTCGTCCATCTACCACATCCCTATTCTACTCTTGATGGAATTGTTACAAAATATCGAGGCTCTAACTATGGTCATGTGCTTGTGTTGTTTGGAGCGCCGCACTGTACGTTTGTTCTAGGTTGGTCCCGGCACTTTGATAAGTGCGTTCGGGTGGTACTCGCATGTAATACGTCGGTCGCTTCTTGCTCCTTGATTCGCTCTCCATTCTTATTCCTTTGGATTCCAAGCACAGGTACACTCATCGCTCCCACGAACCTCTTGGATGCATGTTTGACACTTCAAGCCTAGCTTACAATCGCCATATGATATAAAGAACACCCAATCAAAGTCTGCAGTGATGTCGTCTGCCTATCCTATCCTATTTCTCTTCCTCGTCCGCAGCTCAAATCTCGCCTATCTCCCACACCTCCAACAAGCAGCACATCTGCGTCTGAAGCGCACACAACGTCATGTTCCCATCCGTGTATAGATCCGGATACCGCAACCCTTCGAGCGCCTCCCACACCCAGTTCTGGCAATTCCACGTCCACATCCCACGCACGAGCGCGATGCGGTTCCAGAGCGTGTCCATCCGGGCGGGGGATACATACCCGACGACGTGCGTGCCGCGCCAATCCCCATCTTCGCGCAGCGGGACGTTGAACCTGTCCTGCGTCGCGAAGGTGTCGATGTCGCCCACGATCTCGTGCGTGTTCCCACGGGTGGGGGAGGTGCGGACGACGATGGTCCAATGAAGCGGGAGGGGTTTGCCGTGGGCGTATTCGCCGCGCCAGAATTGGCGGACCTCGATGGGGTAGTAGCCCTTGGGGACCTGGATCGGCTGGAGCACGGTCGGGAAGGGGAAGCCTGGAGGGATTTGGTGAGACGACGATCGAGGAACGGTAAGCGGAGTAACGTACTACTTTTGGACATGGTCACGTTGACGATGAGGAGGCGGAGTGGTGGTTGAAAACGACCGAGGTGGTGTTCGTTTGCAGACCGACGGTTTTATAACTCAGGGCTTGTTTGCGTGCATCGTCCGACGTGGACGCCCCCGTAGCGCTTTCGCAAGCGAGCGCCTTTTGTGGTACCGTTTTGGCCATGATGTGGACCGAGGTTTGGGGGTAGCCGCTTTGAAGTGGTTATCGCGGATGGCGTCAAGCGTGCACAACGTGGGCCTTGACTGGTCCTCCCTATGACCACACGCTGCCCAGTATGTGTCGTGGGACGACGCCCAGGTACGTGTTTTACTTCTATGAGTCTGGATTGGTCGAGAACAGGCGCGTCTGATGCATTGCGCCAGCAGTATGGATACCGGGTTCGGAACTAGTACCCGCATTTGCACCGCTTTGTAGCTTGCGAGGTTCATCAGTTTTTGCTCTTGCATCGTCACGATAGGTTCGATGCCAATCAGCGCGCTTGCGCTTTGATCTGTACGTCTGGATTGTTGCACCCTTTTAGTATATGACGGCATTTCATTTATTTGTCTTGCTCAGAATCGATATTCCGACGCCGCGTCGACCGTGCTTTGTCACGTCCGAGACGTGACTTGTGCCCAAATCTATCTACGGCCCCACTCTTCGATCTCTATATGCCTGATTCTGGGGAACACAGCAAACGCTTTGATGTCGCCTCGACTGACACGATTCTCTACTTCTCGATAATGACGGGGTCCCCCCTTTTCGCCTGAGGCCTACAAGCACGGACACCGACGATCCTCGCGCTTAGATATCCCCCTGCTCCCAAGCTTCCAACAAGCACAGCATGTGCGTCTGCAGCCGGTGGAACGTCACGTTCTCGTCCACATACACCCCCTCGTTTTCGTCCCGCAGCTCCTCCAAAACCCCGTACGCCCAGTTCCGACAGTTCCACGGCCATCTCCCTTGGGGGACGGGCACGAGCGCGATCCGGTTCCAAAGGGCGTCCATCCGGGCGGGGGACACGTATCCGACGACGTGCGTGCCGCGCCAGTCCCCGTCTTCGCGCAGGGGGACGTTGAATCGGTCCTGCGTCGCGCAGGTGTCGATGTCGCCCACGATCTCGTGCGTGTTGCCCCTGGTGGGCGAGGTGCGGACGGCGATGACCCAGTGGAGAGGGAGGGGGACGCCACGCGTGTGTTCACCACGCCAGAATTGGCGAACCTCGATGGGGTAGTAGCCCTCAGGGACTTGGACCGGCTGGAGCGCGGTCGGGAAGGGAAAGTCTGGGGGGGACCAGTCAAGAGGAGGGAAGGGGAGGGGGAGGGGGGGGATCGAGAGCGGGCGGATACGTACCGTTTCCAGACATGGTCGTGGATCGTCCACAAGGTGGTCTTTAAGCGTGAGACGGAATCGAGGCGATGCTTTGTGTGTGGTTCTGAGGACTGACTGTTTTATACTGGCAGGACCTGCTCATGTGCACCGTCCCGGTGCGGAGGTTTAACCCCTGAGCGAGCACAGCATACGCGGCGTCGCCGGCGCTGTGGAGCGCACGTTTACGGGCAGGCAAGCTTTTGCGGTGCTATTCCGGTCGTGCGGTTTCGACGCTTTTGCAGCACGACGTGGACCGCTGACTGGTCCACGTTATGTATGACCAAGCGCCGCGGATACGGCCAGCGGACGCCGCCCGAGGTCGCTGTTTGCTCCTGTGGACGAGTCTGGACCCGGTCCCTCGGTCGAGAACAGGCTCATCTCTGATGCATCGGCTAGCATTTATCTGTCACGGGTGCCTCGATCTCGATGCCCGCATTTGAACCTTGCATATTTGCACCCAGCCTGAGGCTGCATTCAAATCCCACCTCGCCACGTCCGACAAGAGATGGCTTGCGGTACGCACACCCATCTGCCATGCGTCGATCTTCACAGGCCCAGCCGCCAGAACACGATAAAACATCCCTAACATTCGCCGCCAAACGGGCTTTTGTACACAATACAACTGTGTTCGATAGACGCCAACGCCATCTCGCTTAGATATCACCCTGCTCCCAAGCCTCCAACAAGCACAACATGTGCGTCTGCAACCGTTCCAGCGTCGTGCTCTCGTCGACGTACATTCCCTTGCTTTCCCCGCGCAACCCGTCCAGGACTTCGTACGCCCAGTTCTGGCAGTTCCACGTCCACCTCCCGCGGAGCACGGGCACAAGCGCGATCCGGTTCCAAAGGGCGTCCATCCGGGCAGGAGACACGTACCCGACGACGTGCGTGCCGCGCCGGTCTCCGTCCTCGCGCAGGGCGACGTTGAACCGGTCCTGCGTCGCGAAGGTATTGGTGTCGCCGACGATCTCGTGCGTATTCCCGCGGGCGGGCGAGGTGCGGACGACGAGGGTCCAGTGCAGCGGGAGGGGGATGCTGCGGGTGTATTCGCCGCGCCAGAACTGGCGGACCTCGATGGGGCAGTGGCCCTCGGGGACGTGGACCGGCTTGAGCACGGTCGGGAAGGGGAAGCCTGGAGGGGATCTGGTGAGACCTTGGCGATCGAGGGACGGTCGAGCGGGGGTACGTTACCGTTTCCAGACATGGTTCGCTGAGGAGGTGACGTGATGGCTGCAGACGATCGAGGGTGACGTTCCTCTGCGGTCGGTCGGACGGGCAGCTTTTATATCGCAGGACCCCCGTCTATGCGCATTGTCCGGTGTGGACGTCGCGTGCAAGCGGGCAGGCTTTGTGGTACCAATTTGGCCGTGGGGTGGACCGAGTTTGGGGGGACAGCCGCTTTGATGTGATCATCGTGGATGGCATCAAGGATACACGATGTGAGCTTTGACCAGTGATCTTCGCTATGACCACGGGTTGCTCAGTAGGTGTCGTACCACAGAAGAAATAGAAGCGTGCTAATCCAATGTAAGGTATCACAAGGGTTTGTGACCAATGTCAAAAATGCATTATAAAGGATTACAACGCTTCTGTTGTTTCTGTGGTCGGCGGACGCCACACAAGGCACACTGCTTAATTGCTCCGTAGACGCGTCTGGACCCGGATCTTCAGGTCCGTTCGATGCTCCGGCTAGCGCTACTAGCGTGTGCGCACCTTGCACGCTTTCGTCGCTGAAGGGATGCAATCCGCCCTATACTCCGCCCTGATTCCTACGGTGCACACTTTCGGTTAGTCTGGTAACCAGCCCGCTGTGAAGTCGCCGCGCGAAGGGGCAACCTCATAGCGGGCCGGTTACCAGACTACATGGAACCGACGGCATTCACATCATATCGTGGTGGCGTGTGTGCACGAACGCCTTGGTCTATACTTCCGGGCGTATCGCACGCTTCCTTCCGGTCGGCGTCCTCACCCTGCATCTCTGTGAGGGCACACTAAAGCCCCTATGACTCGTGCGTATGATGTTAATTCTGCACATTTAATCCGCCGCATTTTTTTCTTGGTGACAATTAACATCTGCCTGTGCTTGCACGTGCAGATAGTATGTACGGGTATTTACAGTAGTATCCTCGTAAATTCGTGCTATTGTACCCACAAGACCTCCATGTAAGTACATTGGCATGTTTGACCCCACTCGCCACAGCAGACGGAGCGGTGGTGGGACGGCGATTGGCGTGGGCGGGCGTTGCAGTCGCCGTTATGTTCAACGGTGGGTGCGGTCGGGTACTACGCGTCGTTGTCATCGTCGTGCACGGCGGGTGGGCGGAGGAGGAAGTACCTAGTAGTGGCGCCGAACATGTCACATGTCTATTAAAGCGTGTGGATACACTTCGGACATTGCCTTCATTTGAATGGCTTGATGATCCCTTCTGTCCATCCGCCTCGCCCCTGCCTGGTTACGCCCCTAGGTCTTACCATACTCATGCCTGACTCGACCGTCTTAGCCCCCCGACTTCTTGGAACAGGACTTCATTTCAGCCACATCTAATGAAATTCTTCCAGTGTCACGCTTTCATTGTGACACTTCTGCAGAGGCTCCGTTGGTTTGACTCCGCTCACCAACTTGTTTTGTCCCGGAAGATTGTGTCTGGATCCACATACCACGGGCCCACGTGCACCATAACGGCAACAAAGTGCCTATTAACACGCCACCAAGGCGCCATGACGGCGCGCGCCCACAACACCGTCACGACCACCATGATGGTATAACGGCAATGGGGAGAGCCGAAGGGTCGTGCCGACGGTAACGAGGACGACGACAAGGACGAGGTGGGAGGTGTCACGACAGCACCTCGATGGCGAGAACGAGGCCCGTGTGCCGGAGGCGCCGCAACAACGATAACGACGACGAGGATCGAAAGGGCGTCACTACAGCTCGCCCTACCCCACCGCCGCCACCACGGTGAGGATGAGCAATGGTGCCGCAACGGCCCGGCCGGTCGCGATGATGAGCGCAAGGGACGGTCGTGATGGCCCGTTGACACGACGTCAGGTATTTTGATGGCGAGAGTAGCTATGGCGACCCCGCACACCACACTATCACGGCCGCCATCGCGACTCGCGAGATGGGGGGCCATCTGTCGAGCAGTCTAACAACGTAATGTTTTCACGATACTTTTTTGCACGATTCCTGAGCACCGATTCGTTCGCCTGCAGCCAGATGAATGGAGTTGCCGAGGGATACTGTGTATGGATGGTCAAGAGCTGTCCAAAGACCCTTCCAACCGAATTCCGACTGACTGATGCTGGGAGGGCGAAGGCGAATGCACTGCGATGACCCCACGCGGCTTGCCCGCTACACCACCGCCACGATTCTACAGTACCACCACACGACGAGGATGGGAGCAAACGCGCTGCCCACCACGACCTCCTCGATGCTCGTGCTCTCATCCATCTCTCACCGTTCGAGCCAATCACATCTAGGACTTAGAGTTCGCGTATATCAAGGTTTTTTCTTCTTTCAAAGTGGGGTGTGATTTCACACTGGTGCAGTGATATCACAAAAAAACACGGTAAGCACGGTGGATTAAAACGTGCAGAACCAGCATCATATCGCCCATTTATGTATTTATCACGCTCATTTCACGGTTCTTTTCTAGGCAGCATTGCGTCGCGAAGAGTGCTCTGGCCATCGTGGACAGCCTCACGGTGGGGCACGCACCGATCTGTCTATCATACATACATACCCTTTTCTGATCATGGCCGACTCGATGATATCTCAAATATCCCCTGCTCCCCCGCTTCCGACAAACACAGCACGCAAAACAGAATCGACAGATACTATATGTATGTGTTTGATCTCGCTCACTCATGTACTGTATTTATGACTTATTTTATGGTTCTTTTCTAGCGTCCATGGCAGCACCGCGTCACGGATAGCCTCATAGTGGAGTACCGTCTATCGTATACACTCCCTTTTCTGATCATGATCGACCCGACAATATCTCGGATATCCCCTCGCACTCACGCCTCCAGCAAACACAGGATACAGAACAGAATCGACACATCATATGTGCGTGTTTTGATCTCGCTCATTCATGTACTATATTTATCACTGTTTTTATGGTTCTTTTCTAGCGTCCAAGGCAGTCATCGCGTCGCGGACAATACACTACTCTGGCCGTCGTGACGGCCAGCTCACAGGACCTACATCCGTCTATCATACACACACCCCAGTTGATGTGGACATCATCATCAATACCGCGGGCTCAGATATCCCCCCGCTCCCACGCCTCCAACAAGCACAGCATGTGCGCCCGCAGCTGCTCCAGCGTCACCTCTTGCACGTATACCCCCCCGCCCGCGCCCCGTGCCGCCCTCAGCGCCTCGTATGCCCAGTCCTGGCAGTTCCACCCCGCCCGCCCGCGCAGCACGGGCACGAGCGCGATCTGGTTCCAGAACGCCTCCATGCCGAGGGGGGACACGTACCCGAGGACGTGCGCGCCACGCCAGTCCGGATCCGAGTCCGGGCGCAGCGGGATGTCGAACCGGTCCTGGGTCGCGTAGGTGTCGGTGTCGCCGACGATCTCGTGGGTGTTGCCCCTGCCGGGCGCGGTGCGGACGACGAGGGTCCAGTGGAGCGGGAGTGGGAGGCCGCGTGCGAGTTCGCCGCGCCAGAACTGGTGGAGCTCGATCGGGTAGTGGGATGGCGGGACGGGGACAGGGTCGAGGATCGTCGCGAAGGGGTAGTGCTCTGTTTCGGTGTTGGTGAGCAAACACGGCGGTGAGAGCGCGCTAGCGACGGACCGTATTGTTCGCGCGACATGGTGGTGGTTGGCGAGATGGAGCACCACCTTTTTTATTTTATTCTTATCCCTTCAGCATCCCATTGTTCGACCCAAAAGATGAAGATAGTTGCATGCATTATGCGACCGATACGGTGTTGGTCGACGTCATCGCAGATCCGGCCACCGGAATTCGGCTTCTGACGGACAGGACGGGACAAACAAACAAAGGGGGGTAGGCACAATCGAATCGCATTTCATACAGACCCCCTGAGGGACCCACAACCGCATCCCGCAACATCCCGGGCGGCGATAATCATTCCCCCCACTCTACCACCGATGATATCGATCGTTCCTCCTCACTCCTCCTCACTTTACATCCACATCAAATACGACGTCGACACCGCCGTCGCACCCAACACGGCATACCCAGTACTATACGCCCCCTTGACATTCACGACTGCACGCGTCGCACGCACGCACGCACACACACGATGTCAGCATCAGAGAGAACACACACACGACCGCGAACGCAACACGCACATTTTCCCAGATCCCACGCCAAATGCCGCACCCCGTTCCACCCGTGAAACGCAAACGGCCCCGCGAGCACCGCCTTGCCCGCCACCTTGGCCCACGCGGGCGCACTCGCCACGAGCGCGAGCACGTTGGCGCTGCTGCACGTCTCGGGCGCGACGAGGTACGCGAGCGCAAAGCCGTAGAGCACTGCCGGGGGAGGTCAGTTTGTCACACGTAAATGAGAACGAGGGAGGGAGACGCACGCGTGCTCAGGCCGGCACCCGTCACCCGGTTCGCGATCGAGCCCAGCCATGTCAGCTGGGGCTGGTAGATCGTAAAGTGCGGGCTCGACGGGCGGCGGAGGCGTTGGGCGTTCAGGATCGTTTCCGAGGCAGAGGGCGGGAGGGATTCCGTGTGGACGGTCCTGCGTGTGTGCGTGTGTATGGAGGCGCCTCGCTGGGGGGCAACATAGGGACTTACCGTATCGAACGGGCGGAGCGAGCTAAGCGGCCTCGTCAGCGTCAAACATCAAACATCCTAGGACATGGACGCACCGAGTCGGGGCGCAAACGCAGCGCGTCTGAGGGAAAGTGAGAGTGACATGGCAGTTTGTGACAAAACCACGACGACGATGTGCAGAAAAGAAAAGTCGAGCGAGCGTGGGAACAAACGAGAAATCACACGTCTCTTGTTCAAATATAATTATACGATACACCAGAGCACAAAAAAAGGGAGAAAAAGAAAAGAAAAAGGTCAGAACGTGATTTACCTGAAGGTATGTGAAAAAAAAGGACATTGAACGAGGATCGTCCGCATCTGTGTGTATAGTCATGACAAACAAAGGAAAAAGAAAAAAAAAGGTGCACGTCCGTGGGGGGAGGGAGGAGGGATCATGAAAATGCCATTGGGAAGAGAAGACGAGAGAAGAAAAAGAAAAAAAAAAGTGCATCAGTAAATTCACCCCAGTATGATATCGCCATTGCCCGGCTCCCATAGCGGCGCATGCTCATGGGCCGGTCCGGGTCCGGGTCCGGGTGCACCAACAGCACCAACAGCACCACCAA